>APFE030381478.1:259596-306470 GCA_000404065.3 Pinus taeda | reverse complement strand
AAATTTGTGTACCCTAGTCGCCAAAGGCATGCGGGCCAGGGCGACAAGATAGGTTTGTCACTCCTACCCTGGCAAATGCCCCTTTGGTGGTTCTTGGGGGGGGGGCTCAATTCTTTATGGTGGGTTGTTGGTTTTGAGAATCGACCCACCACCCCTCCACAACCAGCAAGGGGCTGATGGCCAAGGGCGCCAAATTTAATATTTTTGTTTTTCATTTTTTTAGTATTTAAAATTTTTTATTTGTGTTTTCTTTTTAAATTTTTTTATTTCTTTTATTTTGTGTTTTTTTCTTAATTTGATTCTTTATTTTTTTTTTTCTTAAGCTATTTTCTTTTTAATTTCAAACTTTTTACTGTGAATTATTACCCTCGCTTCTTTTTGTTTTTTTTATTCAATTCTTTTCTAATATTCTTTTAATTTCTTAATGTGTTTTTTAATAAAATAAATATATATTATTTTTTATAATTACTATTTTGATGTGTTTTTCTTTGTTATTTTTATTTTTATTTTTTTCGTAATTGTTCAATATTTTTTTTCCAAATTTTTTTTAAGTAACATATTTCATTTTTTTAATAATTTTTTCAATGTGTTGCAAACATTTTTATTTATTTATTTTTTATAAAAAAAATATAATATATTTTTTTTATTTTTTATCTCCCATATTTTTTTGTAATAAATTAATTTTTTATGATTTATAATATTTTTCCTTCAAATATTTCTTTTTTAATTTTAAACAATTATAGTTAATTTGTCGCTTTCATTTATTTTTTTTATAGTTGTTTTTTTCTAAACAATATTTTTGCGTTGTGTTATTTTTACTTAAAATTCTAGGTGAATCATTATTTTTGAAGAAAATTCAAAAGTTATGACCTCTCGATATAAAAGTCAGAAAATTTCTAAATTTTTTTATTTTTTAAACTTTTTTTGGCACAAATTTTCCATAATATTTTTTTTTATTTGACATGACATTTTTTTTAGCAAAAAGTTTGAAATATGTAGTTTTTAATTATTCTGTATATCGAATTGTGTTATTCTGTTGTCAAATGTTTAAAATATTAGTATGTTAATAAAAAAAAGCTATTGTTGTATTGAAGTATAATTATTAAACGATGATAAATATATAAAAAAAATCTTACTTCAAAATTATTAATTTATTATTTTTTTAACTTTGCAAAAAAAAAACAAAATATTATTAAAAAAAACATTGTAAGGAAAAATAAAAAACACGAACTTGAAAAACCCTTAATAAACAAACATCTTGGGAAGAAAGAAGAAGAAGAAGAAAAGAACTTGAAAAATCGTTAAATAACCAACATTAAAAGAAAAATACATAAGACATAAGAGAATTTAAAGTGTCAAAAATATCCTAGCCCCCCAAAAAAAGTTGATGTGCCACCAACGTTTTTCAAAATCGGCATGAAAATCATCAACATTTTAATAAATTTATTCATACTTAATACATAAGAAAATTTGAAATGTCAAAAATAAGCCCCAAAAAAATGGGGTTGATGTTGCATCAACAGTTTTCACAATCAGCATGAAAATTGCTAACATTTAAAAAAAAATGCCCATACTTAATAAATAAGAAAATTTAAAGTATCAAAAATATGCTAAAAAATAAAGAAATAAAGTTGATTCTGCATCAACACTTTCTAAATTAAATGAATTTTTGCCATTACTAAAAAAATCAATATAGTTCCTGTAAAATTGGTAACTTTGTTTCATTGGTTTCTTTGTTCATTAATGAAATAGAACGCTACTAACTTTAACTAATGATATGGCACTTATGATGTGTTAGTCCACTTAGAATTATTTTATTAAATCATGTGAACATGGTAGCCAAGCTTGATCACTGATGTGGAAATGACAATATCATATCCAAAATCAAAGACAAGTGTTATCTAAATAAATTCATAACGTCTAGGTGTCTAGATGTCACTCCACTTAGAATTATTTTATTAAATCAAGTGAACATGGTAGCCAAGCTTGATCAACAGCATGGAAATGATGGAATTAGAGGCAAGTGTAATGTAAATAACTTCATAATGTTTTTTTTTTTTAATTTTAAACAATTTAATTTTAATTTGTCACTTTCATTTATTTTCTATATGTTTTTTTAAATATATATAATATATTGTTATTTTATTAAAATTTAAGGAATTATTTGAAAAAAAATTCAAAGTTTGACTTTTGGATATAAAAGTAAAAAAAAATGGTTAATTTTTCAATTTTTTTGGCGCAATTTTTTCCATAAAAATCTTATATTTCACATGTCAGTTTTAGGAAAAAGGTTCTAAAATGTATATTTTTTTAATTATATCTATATGTTGAATGTGTATTTTTTGTCAAATGTTTAAAGTTACTATATTTGTAGTGACAATTATTTAATGTGTATTGAAGCATTAATTAACGATACATAAATGTATTAAAAAAATCTTAACTTCAAAATATTAATTTTTTTATTTTTTTTTTACTTTGCAAAAAAAAAAAAGCACAAACTTAAAAACCCTGAAAATACAAACATCTCTGAAAAGGGAGGAGAGAGAAAATAACTTGAAAATGTTAAATAAGCCAACATATATATAAAATATATATATATATATTAAATTATTATATAATTAATAATATAAAATATAAGAATTTGGAGTGTCAAAATATCCACCCCCCATAAAAAAAAATTGATTTAAATCAATGTTTTTCAAAAGCACGTGAACACCAACATTTTAATAAATTTATCCATACATAATACATAGAAAATTTAAAGTGTCAAAAATAAGTCCCTAAAAAAGTAGGGTTGATGTTGCATCAACACTTTTCAAAATTGACATGAAAATCACTAGCATTTTAAAAAAGATGTCTATACTTAATAAATAAGAAAATTTAAAGTGTCGAAAATATGCTAAAAAAA
Organism: Pinus taeda; assembly: GCA_000404065.3. Classification (NCBI taxonomy): domain Eukaryota; kingdom Viridiplantae; phylum Streptophyta; class Pinopsida; order Pinales; family Pinaceae; genus Pinus; species Pinus taeda. The sequence goes on along the minus strand of APFE030381478.1, from coordinate 303,562 downwards.
AAGCTGATTATGCATCAACACTTTCCAAATTAGATAAATTTTTGCAACATCTAAAAAAATAAGATCTCGGTACAGTTCTTGTAAAGTTGGTAACTTTATTTCATTGGTTTTCGTCATTCATTGATGACATGGAAGGTTACCAAGTTTGATTAATGATGTGTCACTCCACTTGGAATTATTTTATTAAATCTTGTGAACATGGAAGCCAACCTCGATCACTAACGTGGAAATGATGGTATCATATCCAAAATCAAAGGAAAGTGTTATATAAATAACTTCATAATGTCTAGATGTTTAGATGTCACTCCACTTGGAATTATTTTATTAAATCGTGTGAACACGGTAGCCAAGCTTGATCGCTAGTGTGGAAATGATGGTATCATGTCTAGAATTAGAGGCAAGTGTTATCTAAATAACTTCATAATGTCTAGATGCATGGATGTGGTATTTGTTCGACTTTTAATTATCACATATAGATTTGGGACTTAACATAAACCAATAGGAAGAGGAATCTTAGGGATAATTACATGAAGAAGAACCATATGAAGGAGAACTACTAAGAGAAGAAGATGGATATACTTTGTAGGAAAATGTAGAACCACTACAAGAAATAATGCAAAAAATATAACTAATATATGAAACAAAAATATATACATGATTATAGTAAGGACCTCACAAACATTCAAAGTGACTCATGCCCAAAATGAACAAGTTTAGGAAGGAACTCTTCACCCCACATCCTCAACAAGTTGAAGAAACTAGAACCTTCATATAGAGACTAGAACCACAATCTCTAGAAAGGGTTGAACCTTCTATAGGAAGGTAAATGTATTTATAATCCTTGAGACTCCCCCCTAGGGTACAACTTAGACCTCATGATATCCTACTTCATTCATGTTGGAGATTGAGAAGGCAAAGATAGAGGAACACAGATGGAAGAGAAGAGTAGCATAGAAAGGGGATGGAGATGTGGTTAAATTGGAATATGAAATTCATCAACTCAGAGAGGAGATGGTGATCTCAAACATCAAGAGGCCAATAGAAGGAAGCACTTGGAGAATGAAAAGAAACAATTGAGATAGCAATTGCAAAAAATTGAATCAACAAAGATAATTAATAATTACTAGTTAACAAAGTTGGAAAGTGATTAAGGGGTCATGGCCCACTTATCCATAGCAATGGTTAGTTTTAGACAAATATCTAAAATGTAAATTTGATCTTGAAATAGAAATGATGCAATTTCTAGATACCTTCATTAGCACAATAAGGAGGAATTCAAATACAAACGCGTAAGGAATTTATTATGATATGTCAAAACTGCAACATGGAATAGAAAGATAGGTTATGTGAATTCTAACTGTGTAATATGATATTGCATGACTCATAATCCTAGGACCCAAACCCCTATGTTGATGAGATGAGGGTTGAGGAAGTGAAGAAGATAGTATGGAAAGAGGCAACCACACCACTGTCGATCAGGGAAGAGGCACCTAACCATCTTACCATTATCACATACCACAACATCCCCATGGAAGAGAGATATTTAGTCTAAATATTGAGACAGAGATGGGACAAGTCTATCCTCCACTTTAAGGGCATGGTCAGAATGCTAGGTGAAGAAGCCATACATTCATGTTAGATAAGATTGCAGGATTTACCCCATAACTTGTAGAGGAAAGAAGTCAACACATCCACCATGCCACATAATGCCTTAGCTGGGACCCCAATATACAAAAGGCTCCTCTAGAGTATGGGTATACAATGGACTAGACTAAGATTGAATCCTCCTCTACTACTAAGGATGTAATATTACATTGGTCAGGAACAAGAATCAAAGCAATGGAAGAAAATATAGAATGTGGCTAGTTTTTATCTGTCAAAGGAACTTCCTAGGTATGTAGCATGGGATACCAGATAAGTTACCAAAAATGGATGGAATAACAAGTGAATGGTTAATAAGATTAAAAAGGTAATTTTTTTCTAGGGATGGGAAAACATCTAAACAAGGGGTTTTGTTGGGCCCCTAAATTGTACATTTAAAGGCTCATTTGTGACCTCTATTGCCTAGGAATAACATGCATTTATGAACTTGAGTATTAGGCATTTTTTCTAGTTTACATGTTATTCCTTATGTTGGGTGTGTGCTTAGGAGATTTAATCAACTAATTACTTCTGTGACCCTTGGTAGTCTTAGTATCCTAATTTGGATAGGTTATGGAAGGTCATTGAACTCCTCCAATGGCCCCCAATAGCCTGCCATGAATATATAAGCCATGTCCCATCAGATGTCTATATACACCTACAAGATCATTGTAACCACCCCTCCCAGCATCTACCCACTTATTACAAGCTCCCAAGGTAAATGTGAGGTTGAGTTCTACTATGACATGACCTAACCTCCAAGTTCTAGTTATGGAAATGGGGCCTTCAATCCAAACACTTAATGACATCTTATAGGGACTACAGATCACTCAAGATTTGAACAACCACCCCAAGTGATCAATCCCTGAGTTGGAACCCTTTTCCACCAACCTAAAACCCCTACTTCACACACAACAAGGCAAGAGTGCAGTTATGAGGCCCCAAACACACGCACAAGCCTACTTCCATGAGATTATGACCTAAATCCTCCATTTCAGTGCCAACGATCGTAAGATCTAAACCACTTTTCCAGGATAGCCTCTAGACCACTGCTTGTAACTTTCGAAAATCATAATTAAAATGATGTTAATTCCTAACATTCAAACTTGAAGCCAGAACTTGACCTAGATTTCCAATTACACATTAGACATTTCATCAAACACATGGTAAACATATAAGTTACAGCTCATGAATGCATATCTGATTACAAATCTCTGAACTTCATTTGAGAATCACTAAGAAGGTCTAATTCCCTCTCAAGTAGTTGCAAAAACACTTGTTAGCCCATGCATTCATAAACTATTCAAATACTTATCAAATCATAAACAAGAGCCATAGCTAGAGCACATCATAGAACCATTCTTATAACCAACATATAACCAGAATATTAACCATGGAAAATTAGTCATCAAATCAACATAATAATAAGTAAAAGTGCTCATATATCACAACATAAATATCTCTTATTAACATATGAAAAATCCAACCAAGTCAAGGACTTCCACGTACCACCCAACCATAGATTGGGTTGAACCAAATCTCTCTTTCAACCAATCACCCTTGTGTCATATTCCAAGCATGAATGTGAGATATCATGATATAAACCAAGACATAATAAACCAGGGACTCTAGAGATTAAACCACCTCTGCCCTCCAACTATTGTGATCTCACCTAAACCAATCTCAAGATCATAAAACCAAAATAATCTTGGATTCCTCGAAAAAATTTCACCATACCTTGAGGAATTTTCCTATCTCCACCCACCTATCGAGGGATTCCCAAAGTAAACCATCTCCACCCCAAACCCTTGGGAATTTTCCTCAGACCACCTCACTCGGTTCCAAAACCTTCTGGCAGTTTAAATCTCAACCAATAATGAATCCCATCACACCATGACTATCTAGGAAATGGAAAGGAAAGGTTAAAACCGTTGTTAAACCAGGAAAAACCCATGTAAATGACAACAAATGAACCAAATATACAAATGCATGTAACATGCATTCATACCTAAATTAGGAAATCACACATGCAACCTGTTACTTGAAAAATCCTCATGTTGACGTTGTTGATTCAACCTTCTCCTTGCTTTCCTTCACTTTCCTTTTCTTTTCCTTCACTTTACTTTCTCTAAATCCAAGTAAATAACAAAATGCTCCTCATATACTCTAAGTGTGCAAGAGTTTATGAGAGAAAATGAAAAGAGAGAGCCAAACTAAACTAACAAAGGTTTTGAATTGATCCTTTGATACCTTTATATCATTGATGCCTCTATTTTCTTCATTTTCTTTCATTTTTCTTCATTTTCCTCTAATTTCCTTAGCATGTAAATCCATGTCTCTTCACCTCCATTTTCTCCTATTTTCCTTTATTCTCATAAATAAATGTCAACTATTGCCTCTTTTCCTTTTCCAATTTCCATAGCCATAATAAACCAAAAGTGATACACACTATAGTGCTTTCCCAACATTCAACTTCGAATATGTTTCACGTGACCTTAGTCTTATTTTTACTTAATTATCCTTTATTACATGAAAATTTAGCCTCGGGTTGTTACAAAACCCTACCCCTTAGGGGAACACCATCCTCTTTTTTCTATGACACCTATTACCAGCGAACCGTTGAAAACAAAACATACTACCTATGGGGATTTATAACATAGCTCAATATAATATCTACAATGAAATCCTATTGAAAACGAAGAAAACATACCACTTATTAGATATTTATAACACTACTCATTGCAATATTTACAACCATACATATATATACACATACCAAAAACTCATTTTCTTGAACCAACAAATAATGAAGGATACAAAGCTCACATCTGATCAACCATCTCCCATGTAGCTTCATCGAGCCCAAAGTGCTTACTTTAACTTGCTTGATTGCTCAGTTCTTGAGCATGAGTTGTTTCCACTGCAGTATGCAGTGAGGTTCTGGCTCAAATTCCCCCTCTGGTTCCACCTACAATACAAAACAATCAATCACATGATCAACATCCTGCACATATATCTTAAGAAACGAAGCATGGAAAACATCATGTACTTTCATTGTTTGTGACAGTGAAATTCGGTAGGCAACTGGTCTAATCCTCTCAAGGATCTTGAAAGGCCCACAATATTGAGGTGTCATCTTGGCACATCATCCAATCCTCAAGAAGATCCTATTGGGCTCGATGCACAAGTACACATGCTCCCCAACCTGAAACTCCTTGAATACCCTGTATTGATCTGCATAACTCTTCTACATGTCTTGTGTTGCCTTAAAGTTCCTCTTAATAACATGCATTTCATGTTCCATGTTTGCCAACATATCCAGTCCAATCAACACCCTATTCACTAGATCACTCCATCTAATGGGAGTATTTCAACTCCTCCCATAAATATCCTCACATGCACTCATCCCCAAGGATTCATGATACACATTATTATATGAAAACTTTACCAATGGAAGATACTCCTCCAACTTCCTTTATTGATGCATGAAATACATCCTCAACATGTCCTCAAGAATCTTGTTGAGCCTCCCTGTCTGTCCATCTATTTGTGGATGATAAGTTGTTCTGAAATCTAACTTTGTCCCCAAACCGAAAAACAACTCCTTCCAAAACCTGGAAGTGAACTTGGCATCTCTATCTGACATGATCTTCTTGGGAACACCATGCAACCTCATTATCTCGCTTATGAATGTTTGAGCTACCTCACTAGCTAAATCAGTAGACTTCACTACGATGAAGTGATCCACCTTCCTTGACTTTTCAACCATGACCATGATGGAATCATGCTACTTCGATGTCATTGAAAAACCTATAATGAATTCCATGGAAATGAACTCCCAGTTCCACTTTGTAATTGGAATAGGTTGCAATAAACTAACTGGATGCTTACACTTTGTTTTTACCTACTGAAAATCCATACATCTATCAACAAACTCAGCCACCTCTTTCTTCAATTTCGACAAATGATAGAACTTATTGATTGTTGTCAATGTCTTCTAATATCCTAGGTGACCTGAATATGGCTTGACATGAAACTCCCTTAAGATAATCTTCTTGACCTCATTGTTATCTAGCACATAAATCTTGTTCCTAAATCTTACCAAGCTATCTGTTGTGAGGTGATACTCCTCATCCTTATCACCTTCACCCTGTTGCAACAACCTATGCTTCAACTATTGGTACCTTCATAATGTTTCCCTACCTATAGGATATGATCCTGCAAATATGTACCATAAGAACTCACTGCTACAATATGATTCACTTGTACTTTTCTATTGAGAGCATCTGTAATTCGATTCTCCTTTCCCTTGATGTACTTGATCTCAAATTCAAACTCATTTAGGGTAGCCAACCATTTAGCTTGGTTGGAATTCATATTAGGTTCGTCAAACAAGTACCTAAGTCCACTATTATCACTCATCAAGATGAAGCTCCTTCCAAAAAGATAATGTCTCCACATCTTCAAGGCATGAATGATAGCTTCCAACTCAAGATCATGAGTCACATAGTTCTTCTCGTGGTCATTCAACTTTCTTGACTCGTAGCATACCACATGTCCTTACTGCATTAAGACTCCACCAAGTCTTTTCTTACAAGCATTTGTACATGCCATGAACTCTTTATCTGGATCTATAATCTTTAAAATGGGAGCATTTGTAAGAAAATGCTTCAACTCCTCAAAACTAGATGCGCACTCCTCTATCCATTCAAAATTCTTTCCTTTCCTATGCAAATATGTAATAGGATAGGCAATCCATGAGAATTTCTTGATCAACCTCCTATAATAACCTTCTAGCCCCATGAATGATATGACCTCATTCACATTCCTAGGAGTTGTCAACTCCATGATAGATTTAATCTTTTCCAGATCCGTTGTTATCACATCCTTGGAAACAACATGTCCCAAATAATGAACTTGAGTCTAACGGAAACTACACTTGCTAAGCTTGGCATATAATTAACTCTCTCTCAACAATATTAACATTGTTGCCAAGTGTTTTGCATTCTCTTCCTCATTCTTAGAATATATCAATATATCATCAATGAACACTACCACAAACTTATCCAAATAAGGACACAAGACATTGTTCATCAAACACATGAAAGTGGCTAGAGCATTAGTAATACCAAAAGGAACCACAACAAATTCATAATTCCCATACCTGGTATGAAATGTGGTCTTGTAGATATCTTCTTCTTTGATGTGCACCTGATGATATCCTAATCTCAAATCAATCTTTAAGAACAAAGTTTTTCGCTTCAGTTGATTGAAAAAGTCATAAATCCTCAACAATGGATACATATTCTTGATAGCCACTTTGTTCAGATGACTGTAATCAATGCACAACCTAAGAGTACCATCCTTCTTCTTTACAAACAATACTGGTGCACCCCAAGGTGACATACTTGGCCTTATGTATCCCTTATCAAGCATCTCTTTAATTTTCAACTTCAATTCCACCAACTATTGAGTGTTCATCATGTAAGGTGCCTTTGATGTTGGTGTTTCTACCGGTACCAACTCAATATATAAATCCACTTCCTTATGAGGCAGTAACTTTGAAGTCTATGCAGGAAACACATCCTGAAATTGCTGCAAAATAGAATATCTCTTCAAGACTTCACCATCCTCAACATCCTTTCCTTTTTCACTGGAAATATGCACTATAAAGAATACACACCCTTTTGTGCAATTGTGCTTATCTTGCATAGTTATAACCATTCTCACCATTGTAGGCTTCTTCTTTCCCTACAAGATTCTCTTTTCTCCATCATCATCTAGGAACTCAGTAGCCTTCTCATAACAATCTACCTTGGTCTTGTGAGTAAAAAACCAATCCATGCCCAAAATCATATTGTAGGATCCCAATGGAATCACATTTAGATGTGTTGATATACACATACCATTCAACTCAAATGAAAAATATCTCACCCAATGATGAACTCTTTTCTTGCTCCCTATAACCAACTTCACAAACTAGGACTCTGCATGCACTTCTTTATTCAAGCCACACTTATCCACCGGGTTAAGACTAACATAACTATAATTAGTTCAAGGATCAATAAAAATGGAAACAAATTGATCACAAATCTTACCTTCCATATCAATAATGGATGCATGATGCTCTTCCTACATGTTATCAAGGGCTGCATAGATTCGAGGAATGTTATGACCAACATCCCCAACTATCTATGCTTCCTAAGAAATGTAGATCTGAGGCATGCCACCCTGGTAAAATAGAAAATAATTTTTGCAATTATCTTTGACACAAATCCAACGCTGTAATGGTTCTCTACCACTACCTTTATTCTTCTTCTCTCCAGGCTAAGGTCCATGTCCCTTCTCAGCTACATTAAACTTCTTATAAGGAGCCACATTTTATTTCTCACCTACATCCTGAGGTCTTCCCCACTTCAGAGGCCATTCTCCTTTATCCTTCTTATTCCCTTTCCAGTCACACTTATGCTTAGACTTACATTTTGACTGCTCATAATAATACTTCAATTTCTTGATGACTTCCTCCAATAATGGAGGCTCATCATACCCAATCTAATCCTTGAATGCTATTGGAAGTCCATTGACGAACCTTTGAACCTTCATCTTCTCATCCTTGAGATAAGGCACATACTTCAACAAATTTATAAATTTGATCGTGTACTCTTCACTTTCATAGATCTCATCTTCAACTCATAGAATTCCTTATCCTTTCCATCATATTATCTCTTGGACAAGTGCTATTTTTGAAGAGTATTTTAAACTCATGCCAAATCAACGCTTCTACATTGATGCCTCTAACATGCCTCATGTCTTCTCAATAGATATATGATTTCCCTTTGAGACTGAAAAATAGTTATCCTAGATTTCATATTATTTGTATAATCATGCAATTTGAAGAACTTATTCATCCCAAGCAACCATGCTTATGCATCTTCCAGATTATTCATCTCTCCATCAAAAGTAGGAGGCTTGGATTTCTTGAACTCATTTGGAAAATATTTCTTCTCAATCCTCTTATAAGGATGATGGAAATGATGAAAATGATGTCTCTCTAAACCAGAACTAGAATAGAACCCATAAGCACTACCTCTCCTGTCAGGTGTATCCAACCATATTCCACCTTTGACTATGTCATCCATGTCCAACATGTATCCTATTCGAGACCTACTACCATATGCCCCATTAGTCGTTTACTCATGTCCATGAATAATCCATGGTTGTTCCTATAATTTTGTATCTAATAAGCTCTGAAGAATCATTGCATTAATCTTAGCTTGCTTTTCCTAAACTATAGCAAGCCTTTCTTGTGACTCAATCAACCTGTTATTGTCTACCTTGCAACTTTTGATCTCTACCTTGAGACTTTTTAGTGTATATACTATATTAGGAGAATCCTTATCTCCTTGTTTCTCAACTGATCTATAAGGAGAGCCACATGAACTGTAATCCACCATTTTTCTCATCATATTTGATCTTCTCATTCCCGCAAACATACCATGTTAGATAAATAAAAAATAAACATGATCAAAATCATAGCTTAGTGAAGTTCGGGGGAGGCTATCTTATCTGCACAATCACTCCAAATTAGCACAAATATAATATATATATATAACATATATATATATATATATTATATATATATAGAGTATAGATATATAGATTATGTAATTACACTAACATATCAATCTATCGACATCATGCATGATAAATCAAACTGTAACACCAAATACATACATGACAACCATAGCCACTGCAATGCATGCATACAACTAACATGCATGAATAAAAATCACATCTAGCCCATCCATTCCAAGTGTTTGAACCTGGAAGCTCTGATGCCAATTTGTAACCACCCGTCCTAGAATTCACCCACTTATTACAAGCTCCCAAGGTAATTTTGAGGTTGAGTGCTACTATTACATGACCCGACCTCCAATTTCAAGTTATTAAAGTGGGGTCTTCATTATGAACACTTACTGAAATCCTACAGGGACTATAGATCACTCAAGAGATAAAAAACCACCCCATGTGATTAATCCCTGAGATGGAACCCCTTTCCACTGACCAACACCCCAACCACACACACAACAAGGCAAGAGTGTGGTTATGAGGCCCCAATTGCACACAAAATCATGCTTCCATGCGGTTAGGACCTAAATCTTCTAGTTTAGTGCTAGCTGTCTGAAGATCTGAGCCACATTTCCAGGCTAGCCTCTAGACCACTACCCAGAACAACCTATAACTTTCCATAATCATAATTATCATGTGCATAACATTCAAAATTGAAGCTAGAACGTGACCTATATTGCCTAGTACATAGTAGACATTTCGTCAAACACATGGTAAAAATATAAGTTATAGGTCATGAATATATATCTGATTACAAATCTCTGAACTTCATCTGAGAATCACCAAGAAGGTCTAATTCCCTCTCAATTTGATACAACAACACCTTTTAGCCCATGCATTCATCAACTATTAAAATAATTATCAAATCATGAACAAGAGCCATATCTAGAGCACATCATACAATCATTCTTATAAATAGTATATAACCAAGATATTAACCAGGACAATTCAACCATCAAATCAACATAATAACAAGTACAAGTGCTCATAAATCACAATAGGAAAATATCTCTTATTAACATATACAAAATCTAACCAAGTTAGGTACTTCCACATACCACCCAACCATAGATTGGGCTAAACCAAATCTATCTTTCATCCAATCACCCCCGTGGTATATTCCATGCATGAATGTGGGATCTGACGGGATAAACCAATACATAATCAACCAGGGACTCCAGAGATTAAACCACCTCCACCCTCAAGCTACAGTGATCTTACTTGAACCAGTCCCGAGATCACAAAACCAAACCAAGTCGGGGTGCCTCTGAATTTCTTCACCATACCTTGAGGAATTTTCTTGTCTCCACCCACCTATTGAGGGCTTCCTAGAGAAAATCATCTCCACACTCAACCCTTAGGCATGTTTTTGAGGCCACCTCACCCAATTCCAAAACCTTCCAACAATCTAAAGCTCAACTAATATTGAATCCCATCACACCCTAGATATCCAGGAAATGGAAAGGAAATGTTGAAACCATTGTTAAGCCAGGTAAAACCCATGCCAATGAAAACAAATAAACCAAATATGCAAATGCATGTACCATGCATTCACACCTCAAGTAGGAAATCACACATGTAACCTGTCACCTGCAAAATCCTCCTTGTTGATCCAACCTTCTCCTTGCTTTCCTTCACTTTCCTTTGATTTTCCTTTTCTTTCCTTTGTTTTTCCTTTGCTTTCCTTTCTCCAAATCTAAGTAAATGCCAAAATTCTCCAAGAATACCTTACGTGTGCAAGAGTGTATGAGATAAAACGAATGGAAAGAGCCAAACTAAACTGACAAAAGTTGTGAACTAATCCTCTGATGCCTTTTTATCATTGATCCCTCTATTTTCTTCATTTTGCTTCATTTTCCTCTAATTTCCTTAGCATGAAAATATGTGCCTCTTCACCTCCTTTTTCTCTTATTTTCCTTTATTCTCATAAATAAATGACAATTATTTCCTCTTTGCCTTTGCAATTCTTTTGCCAATTTTGATAGCCATAATAAACCAAAAGTGATGCCCACTATAGTGTTTTCCCAACATTCAGTTTGGGATATGTGTCCCTTGACCTTGGTCTTATTTTTCCTTTATTACATGAAACTTTATCCCAAGGATGTTACAATCACTAAAAATCAGATCTATCAACAATTAGAGAAGAGGTGGTTGCATATCAAGCCCTAAGGAACCAACTACCAAAATGTTAGTGATTTTTGGAGGGAAAGTAGCCCTCCCATTGAGGAGACTTATCCCTCAGCATTTTTATAAGAGGTGTAAATCAAGCCAGTGAGTGAAGGTATTTGTTTTGGAGAGAAAATTATAATATTGCTACTTTGTAGTCTTGTATGCTTCAATTTTAGTTTTTGTAATAGTCTTACATTAATGAAAAGACGTGTCCTTTTTGTAGGAACTCCATGTTTATTTTATCCAATATTCATAAGCACCATGCGGATGTCCCACCCACAACCACTTTGGAACCCTTCATGTACTTTTGGTACCTATCTTCACATGTTTCCTGAAGTTCTTATCATTTATGTTTGTTGTACAATGACATTGACATAGTTTAATGTTCCTATAGATCTTGGAGTAATATATTTCTTAGTTGTTGAGTGATGGATATAATTCCTTAATTTAGAACTATCTTCATTTATCTAATTTCATCTTTCTTTCATTAGATTGCTACATTTACATCAATTTTGAAGTTACTTGTAGAGTTAAAGGACTCTTATGAAATTACAAGGTTTTTAGTAGAACATATCCAAGAGATATTTTTTTGCATCTACATGGTTTCTTGTAGAATATACTTGAGAGCTCCTTTTTTGGATCATTTCTTGAGATTTCATGTTGGTTATCTACAAATCACCTTATTTAGCAATTTTAGCTTGATTAAATGAATGAAGAGGAATTGAAGGTATATATGTCGCAACTACATGATTGCCTACCAGATCATAGATTTCCTTATTTCTATTTTTCTAAGTGGTTTGGTTTACTTTTATGCAACAATATTGTAGAATTTTTTTTCTTGCAACATAGTGTAGTTCCTTGATTGCAATTAATATATTTTGAATTCCTGTAAATTTACTTTCCAGTAATTTTATTCCTCTAAAACTATTTCCTTCATTTCCTACAACATTATTCCTATACTTTCAATTTTGGCATTTTGATTCATGTAGACTCACCTCCTACTAGTATATACCAATTGAAGTGACTACTAAATAACATGACCACACTATTCACTTGATTAAGAAAATGACTATTTCTATAGATTAGTATGCATTAAGAAAAATAAAATTGTTAATTTCATATACATTGCATGATACCTCTTGAATTTGTACAAACCCTAGGTTAACATATTAAAGTTGATACCCCAAGGGAAATAACATTGTTGCTATAATATTGAGGGCCATCACTAACAGAACACTACATCCAACCTATTTTCGCTTCTAGAGACAACCCTTGGGTTGAGGAGAAGGGTGAGTGCCTAGGACATCTTAGAGTCTCTTGAAGATATATCGGTGTTGTTCAAGAGTTAAATGTATAATGTTTTAAATCTGGTTCAACTACCTTACACAGAGGAAAATAACATTTCATACATTAGCAATATTTTATTCTTAAGACTTAATGTTTAGTCATGGTGGTCGAAACACAAATAGTGAATTTTCATTAATTGTTGTAGTATAGGTGAAATAAGAAATGAAAAAGAGAAACCTTATGTAAAGGGCCAGTGATAGAATCTTGTTCACTAAATTCCAGTAGAATTATAAAGAGGCAAAAGGGATAAATTAAAAAATATGGAGCGCACTTTAAGGATTTCAATCTCACACATATAGGTACCATTTTCCAAGGCATGACATAGATAAATCTGGTAATGAAAGACTAAATTCGAGCAGCTACAATTACATAAGCCCTGAGAGAAAAGAAATACATATCAAAATGATAAACAAAGACAGAATCACATACTCCACATATCAATGCTTGGAATCACCAGAAACATCTTCATTAATATTTAGTAATAACATACATCTCATAAAGCTTTGGAACTTGCAAAATTTTTCATAAAAGTACAACCTCTGGAATGGAAATTGAACCCCTACTACTGAATTCCTCTCCCATTTTATAAGGAGAGTCCAAACAAAAATAGTTACAAAGATATCTCAGATTTATCCAAATATATAAATAATTTGTTGTGCAATCGTTTCAATGGCCTACTTGTCCTAATTATTTCCTAACAAACTTGATTCCTTCTTACAAAATTTCCAAATGACAGTGTTATGTCATGATTTCCAAATCATAAAAAATATTCATTGTTGGCTCACTTGACCTCTCGAAGTGGACCCTTGATCCACTATCCATATTTTCCATGAATTTTGAATGTTTAGAAGCATCGTCAGCTCTGGAGGGGAACAAGGCTTGATTTTCATCTAGTTGTTGAAGATAGCCTCTCGCAACGATGGAACAATTCGAATGGAGATGTTGGTAAGTGAATTTAAAACTAACCAATTGGTGTGAGGTTTTACCAAGAAATGCCAATTGGATTTAAGATCAACTTTACTCAATTGGTTAACCCTTTTAATGAACTCGACCCCCTGTTCAAGCCCATTCTTGAGAAAGCTTTCAACATCTAGCTGGGAATCCTCTGGATAGTTGGAGACAATATTTGGTTCAAGTAAGGATTAAACTAGGGCATTTGACATTTCATGAGCATCATTACTGAGTTTTTTAACTGAACATATTCTAGCTTTCCATCCCTTAGGAATGATTGATTTACACATTTCAATGATTTTGGGAAAGGTGGAATTCCTCCCTTAAGCACTGCCTTTCCATTTTAACATTTCATTAAGATCCTTCTTGGCTTCATCATAACATTATATCATTTCTACTAACTCATCACTCAGAGTATTTCCCAATCTGCATTGTTCATTAAAAAAACTCAATTTCTCACAAAATAGTTGTTGTTGCCTCTGTAGCAGTACATTTAAATCATGGGCCTCTTGCTTGAAATCATTTAGCTGAAGGGTCCCAACCTGTAATTGTTCTATTTTCTACTAACACTTTCAGAGTTGTTTATCTTTTACCTTGATCTCCTTTTCATGTTGAATCCAAGGGAATTGGATCTCTTTTGCAATTATGGAAATGCAATCTCCTTTTCATCTAATTGGTCTTGCCATTGTGCTCTCAATTTTTCTTCTTTATTGAGGAATTCTTGTTCCATATTGGTAATATTCTCATATTTCTTCCCTCATAATTATTGTACTTCAAACATTTTTTCCATGGTGGCAGAAGCATATGCACTTGTGAATTGTGTTAACTTTCGAAGTTCATGAGCAGGAGCAGCCAAAGTACCTTTCCAGAGAAATTCATGAGGAGAAGCTTGTGAAGTTTTCCCTGGGACTAAGCCCTGGGAATAATCTATCTTCCTTTTGTTCCTCACTCTTTTTACGACTACTTTGTGCACAAGGCTATAAAAAATGTCCATTTGAGGGATCTCTTCAATCTTGAGAAATATCCCTGAAGTAGGATTGACTAGAATAATTTCTACCTCAGGTTGGGTAACCAATGGTGTCTTCTCAATTATAGATGGCTCTGGCATGGTGTACTACTGAGAAGAGGGATTACTTAAGGAGTCTATTGTTGAAAAAATATTTTCTCCCTCAAGGATCTCTTTCCCTTATTCACATTGTTTGGATTGTTTCAAGGGTTGATCAAATAGGTCCGAAATCAATTCCATGCATGGGTCTATTGTATGCATCTCTCCTATGGGATTTGAAAGACTAGTTGTTGCTGATTAATTTTGTTCAGGAGGAAGCATTGATTGGGAGGAACTCTCTTTCTGAGTAGATGTTGTGGTGTCCACTAAAGATACTTGCTTTTGTAGAAGAAGTTGCAAAAAATATAATGGCGGGGGGGCTAGTCTTACATTTCTAAGAGCAAGGAATTATTCTGACTCTTGGGCTAATAATTTCTCATCCACCCTTTTCAAAACTGAATTGTAAGAATTTCCTTCAGAGAATAATTCAT
This sequence comes from Pinus taeda, assembly GCA_000404065.3. Lineage (NCBI taxonomy): Eukaryota > Viridiplantae > Streptophyta > Pinopsida > Pinales > Pinaceae > Pinus > Pinus taeda. Next base: position 288,289 of record APFE030381478.1, on the reverse strand, counting down.
CAAACTTATTTTCTTCATGGATGAATCTTCTAATACCAAATGCTAGGGCCACCTGTTTTGCTACTCCATCTAGTCATAAGACCTAGTCGAAATGGTGAATAAGATTAATAACTCAATGGGTTTCAGTTCCTTTTCAGCATGTCCATAATTGTCCAAAGAGAATATTCCAAAAGGTAGAGGGAATTGATTCCAAACCCTTTTTTCGGAGTCCTTCAAGGCTTTGGTGATCCCATGGCCAATTTTTGGTATGTTACGTCCCTACATAGTAGCTTGTCTAGAACATAAAGTGGCAAGACATTGGGGTGTGCATAGCTACCCTAGACTCTAATATATGTAAATGAATCTTCACTAAACCAATTCCATATTTTCTTAAGGTTTTTCGTAGCTTCTTGATACATCCTAGGGGATTTTGTTTCAAATATAACTTCATAAATTGGGATCATGACCTTGTCACAAATCTAATACAAATGACCAAAATAATTGCTCTCCCAGAGCACATTGTGATAAATATGAATTGGTGAAGGATCATATATGGTCCGCTTCCATCTCATGGCTATAAAATCAATAGAATAAAAGAGAGATTCCATGATGTAGGTTGACATATAAAATGGAGGGATTTTATTTTGTGAAACACTGCGGGCAGAATGAAAAGCCAAAATGTGTTTGGAATTTTTTTTGGATAGTATAGTGGCCTAATAAAAAATGTTATCCTTAGAAGCCCCATAAATTAAAGGAACCCAATTGTCAAGGAATTCAGATACATTTGGATATGGGTGTAGTTTGCAAAGCATGGTAGTAACTTGGCTAAAAGGGGAAGCGAGTGAATCTATATAGTACTTACTATATTTCTCCTTTTTGTGTTTTTTTAAGTCACTCCTCCATTATTTAATAAAATTAGTTGGATCCACATGCTTTTTAAATAAGTCCTCCACATACTTTTTGTTATAGATGCATTGAGGCTCTATAAGTGATACATCTCTTGAAAAAAATTTGTTGTGAATAAAAAAATTATGATTCCTTTCTGAGTCTAGAACTTCCTTTACATAATATATATTATTTCAATAACCTATCTAACCATGTATGTGTAGGTAAAAATCCTTAGGCCTCACTCCAATTCTATGCAAGAAAGAGTTTGTCGTTTCATGTGGATTTCTCTATAAAGTGGGGGTTTCATCGTCTACTACAATTGTTTTGGCTGTCACCTTGGGACCTTAATCTTCAAAATATTTGTAAATCACTTCCCACAAGGAATCCCCTAAATCCCTAGTAAAAATGTATCTATAAACAATCATGCTCCTGGTAATTTCTCATCACTGGTTTTCATGAATGGGTTGCCTGGTTGTTGTATAGGAACCTTCATTTTCCCCTTAGATTTCTTCATTTATTTTTTACAAGAGTAGTCATGGCTTCCCTGGTAAGTGGAGGGGATTGGATGCAATGGGTGCACAGAGGTCCTTAAGATGGTTGATAGTCAGGCGGAGGTAACTACGAATAGGTGGAGCGGTAGGACACTAAACAATCTAAAATAAACAAGTTTGAATTGCAATTGTTGGTTCACAAGGGTTTATAGATGGGAAAAGGAAGAGGTGAATTGGATGATACATGTAGCAGAGTAGAATTGGGTGGAGAGCAAGGGGGCAATGTGGTGTGTTGAATGGCTTCATGCTCACCTGCCACGCTCACCTGATTATGGTCCTAGCTGCTGACATGGTCGCCATGTCGGCATGATAGATGGCAGGCCCATTTTACCTCCTTCAGCTAGGTGCCTACATGGATTTGGAGGTAAGGTTTGACCCCCCCAGTATTCATCACAATCGTCAATTTGCTCGATTCACTTTATTGACTATGAATTTATGGAGTCAAGTGTTGATTAATTATCCTGCTTGTTTACCCACGAGATCTTCTCTTGAGTGACGTCGCTTCGAGATGGATGGGGATCCACCCCCTAATTAATCATTGATTAAAAATTAAATATTAAAACAAGGGGGAAGTCTCACTTAACTTTTATAAAGGAAAAACTTCCAATTGCCACCATTCTCTGTGAGGGCCCTACACTTGTCACTTAACAGATCTTGAGAACAAAGATTTTTTTTCATCATTGTCTCTTGACTCTCCCTAGTCCCCTCATCCCCAGGACCTTTGGAATTGAATTATAAATAGTGACTATATTCTAAGCTTCTAGTATTTCCTTTTTGATGTTCCCTACTTCCTGCAACCCCTACTCCCCTTTGGAATTAACATATAGTTTCAGGATTCTGACCCTCCGATGTATGTTGCTGGGATGATTTCATGATGATGTTGACTAGGCCATTTATCGACCCATGATCGGTTCATGTGTCATCAATATATTTTCTCTTTGGGTGCTTGAAAACACCAAAACTACTTGACACGTGTCCACCTCCTAGTGGGCATTTATTGATGCCACCTTTTCCCAATGATGTGTTGCCACCTCTTCGGCTGGAGGAGAGAGAAAGGGTCCTCAATCCTTTATTTTGAAAATGATTTATTTGTAAAATGGTTCAATCCTGGCACTTTCAAAAATTCTTTTAACTAAATGTTACAGGGTCCTGGGATTCCGAGATTCAGGCCTCTAATTTCTATTACAGGGTTTTATCAATAGATGGCCCTAAATCCTGTATTTTATAGATCCCTAGTCCCCTAATCCCTGGAGCATTTTGAAATTTATTTTCTAATGTGTTATGAGATTCTGGGGTCACGGGGTTTCTAATATTTTTACCTTTATAGGTCCAAATTTGGTTATCTTTATCATTTGATCTAGGAGACCATTTTCATACTTATGTACACCATTGGAAAGCTCTTCCAAAGAACTTTCTAGTTGAGTGGGTTTGATGTAGCCTTTGAGCTCATATATTGCCATGAAAATGTCTTTAAAAGTTGCTATCCTTTTCACCTTAACCACTTTGATATATGAAGAATAAAAGGAAGGAAGAGGAGGGTACAACATTGGCTCTAACTATGGATAGTGTCTTGCTAGCAAGGCATTGAGAACTTGTAGACTAGTAGCCTTGTTGGGTATGGAGTCAAAAATATATACAGAACTGAAAATGGAATAAACACTCTAGTACTTACAATGGCTCATTGGAATTTACAATGGAAGCATATACATTACTCTAGTGTTGGAAATAGTGCTTGAGGTATTGGAAATTCACAGGAATATCAAACACTTCACCATCAAGATTATCTAGCAAGAATGAGTTTCTACCTTTGCCTTCAGTTATCTTGAAGGGCCCAAACCATAAAGGATAAAATTTACCATGGTTTCCTTCATCTTCTCTCCTAACATCCCATCTAAGTATGAGGTCACCTAGCTGGAAAATTATGTCTTTGGCCTTTTTGTCAAACATAGCTTTCATCTTGTCCTTATACTTGATCAAATTCTGAGTCACCTGCTCTTTGTTCTCCTACAATTCAACTAACTGGTTTATCCTCATAACCAATGGATTAGGATCCTCCTCTGCATCCTGAATTGACTTAGCCACTGGCATAACCAATTGACTAGGGAACGATGTTGCAGTACCATATGCTAATTCAAATGTTGATTTTCCAGTGGATATTTTTGTTGTGACTCTATTTTCCCAAAGAGAAAATTTAAGCTAAGAGTCCTAGTTTTTCTTTTTCTTTGAAATAGTTTTCTTCAAAATTCTCACCAAAGTCTTGTTAGATGACTCTCCCAACTCATTTCCCTATGGAAAATAGGTGGCATAATGAATAAGCATGACATTATACTTTTGGCATAATCAATAATTTTGTAGACTTAAACACTTGGGCATTATCAATCACTATCTTCTTTGAACAACCAAATATAGCAAAAATATTTTCTTCCGGAAATTTTATAACCACCAAATCAGTTGTAGTCGGGGTAGGAATGGGTTCCCCCCACTTTTAAAATAGTCAGTAGTTATCAAAATCCATTTATGTTTTCCACTGGAAGGAGGGTGAATCTGCCCAATGAAATAAAACCCCATTGTCTAAACAACTCTTCCACAAAACAAGAATTAGAGGAAGGGGTGCCAATTTTTGCTTCTTAGAAAAAATTGAAATTCCTTGCAACTTTTTACTAGCTTATAAACATAAAAAAAATAAGGTAGGCCAGTAAAAACCAACCTTCAGGACCTTATGCATTGTAAGCTTCCAACTATAATGGCCTCCATAAGCACAACCATGGTACATTTATAACTCTAAGAATTTCATCTTCTATTAAGCATAACAACAAAACACCAACAGGGTCCTTCCAGTACAACTAGCCATTTGCGATAACATATTTATGGGATTTCATTCCCAGAGCCTTATATTTAGGTCTGTCAAAACATGTTGGACAACTAAGAAATAATAGATAATGGACAATATTTTTGTGCCAATCTGAACAAAGGTATTTATAAGAAATTATATTATCTTGTTCACTACATTTGGCCTATTTGTTCACTACATTGGCCCTCCTTACCTACTACATTTATTCCCATTTCTTGAAAGTTTCCCTCTTATAAGATCTTGGCTAAACCCTACCCCTTTATTAGTTTAGTTGGCTTGATGTCCATGTCATACTCCTAAATCTTATCTATCCACTTTCCCCTTTTTCCCTCATTGTATCCTTATGTAAGGATGCCCTTTACAGTTGATGCGGGGACATAAGAAATTACTCTAGACTGTAAAACATAGGTCTTGAAAGCCTTCACAGCCTTAACCAGAGTAGAGGCCTATTTTTCCAATATGTCATACTTTAATTCTACATCCCTCCGCACTTGGCTAAAAAATACTACTGGTTGTTCTTTATCTCCCTCATTTTTCTACAATAAGACCAATGCAACAGTGTTAGGGGGTGCAAAGTAAAAGATTGAAAATTCCCTTTGATAACCAGGGCTAGCTCAGATTAGAGCCTCTTCAAAAGCCCTCTTAATTCTAACAAATCATTATCTTGCCTCTACAGTCCATTTGGCCTCTCTATCTAATCTCCCTCACAATCTCAGTATAATTGGGCACAAACCTCCTCAATAATTTTATCCTTCCTAAGAAGACTTGTATTTGCTTTATGTTTCTTGGAAAAGGGATGGTACTAATTGCTTCAACCCTTTTGGGGTCAATTTTCACTCCTTCTCTTGAGACTATATTCCCCAATAATTTTCCTTCTCTGAGGGAAAATTGAGACTTCTTTGGGTTTAAGCATAGACCATACTTCCTACATTTCTCAAATGTGTGTTTTAGATGTTGCAAGTGTTCCTCATCAGATTTTGAGAATATCGTTATGTAATCTAGGTAAATGACCACAAATTTATCCTTCTCCCTAAAAAAATCAATATCTATGGCTCCCTGAAAGGTGTCACCAGCATTCATGAGGCCAAAAGGAATTCTAGCATACATGGATATTCCCAAAGGTGTGGTGAAGGTTGTCTTTTCTTATCCTCAGTATGCACAACAATCTGGTTGTACCCAAAGAACCAATCAATCATGGGCAGGGGTTAATTATCTTTTAGGGAAGCCCTATTCAGGTTTTTGAAATCCACACACACCTTTATCTCTTCATTCTTCTTCCTAACAAGGACCATATTAGCCACCCAATCGGAATATCTCAAGGTTATAATGATTTTAGCTTGGAGAATTTTTCTAATTTCTTTCTCTACCAAGGGGAGAAGTAGGGGATTTATTTACCTACGCTTTTGTTTGTGAGTTTTAATTCCATACTTTAGAGGAATCTTATGTTGAATGATACTGATATCATAAGTCTTCAAGTCATCATAAGACCAAGAAAATATATCAGCATACTTTTTGAACATGTCAAGATACTTCTATTTGTATCCCTCTGGAATCCCCTTGGCTAACTTAATTAGTTTTGGTTTTTGTTATGTTCCAATGTTACAGTCTTCTGTATCCTCCTCACACTCCTTCTTGGTTCGTTTGATTGCCAGTCACTAAAATCAAATAACCTTTCCAATGGAACCAACCCTTTTGGGATTATGTTTCCCTTCAAAAGAAAATTTTTATGTCTGGCCATAGATTCCTCCCAAGGTACTTATTGTTTAGCTACTTCAATTTCCTTGATATCTTTTCCCTCTTGGTCTAGTACAGAGTTAGGAAACTCTCCAATCACTTCCATAAACCTTTTAAACTGCTCTTCATCCTCAAACACCTGCCAATATTTTACATAATTTGGTATTGAAGGTTTGTTCCTAACTTCAACTTCATACATGAGCAAGGGATTTTGTGGGGGGTTGAAAGTGTTGGTTGTTGTTGTGAGGGAATATTCCATTTTTTTCTCCCTAGGAAGAAATTAAATAGTAAATGCTAAAAATAAATTATCATCAAGGTCCTACACCTCAATTTTGTAATAATTCAACCCAGGATGATTGGTTTGGCACTGATTCTTAATTTGTTTTACAATTAGCTCAGAATATCCAAAGGTTGTTAAGCATTCAATTTTCAAATATTTTATAGCTTGTAATCCCAACACCAATGCTTCATATTCACCAATATTATTTTTAGTGTCAAACTCTAATTTATGTGAGAGGGGGTAACATTACCTTTAGGGGATATCAACAACACTCATGCTCCATTTCCTTTCTTGGAGTAATCCCCATAGAAGTATGACTTCCACACACATCCAACTTTCATTTGTTGTTGATTGGCCTGTAAGAGAATTTCCACTTGGGTACACTCCATAAATTGATCATACGTTTCCAGCAGAAAGCATGAAAGATATTTTTCTTGGCCATATACTGAAGAGTTGTTTGAATTATCTTCCCTACTAGAAATTTTTACAAACCTAGATTCTTTGTACATATTGCGCTCTTCTCCACCAAACATTGGAATATTGGCATATGTAAGGTCTAGTTTAATGGATCCTCTAAGCTTCATTCCCCATGATTTGAAGAGGATCATACCAAATCTTGCAGGAATGCCTGCAACCACAATATCCATTACCATGCTCTTCGCAGGGATTTGAGCCAGATTAACCACTAAATCCTTGATCATCCCAAGGAACTTCACTCTTTTTGAATCAAAGGAATACAAGTCTTTATATGTATTTTTTATTTGTAGGCCTAATTTCTCCATGACAGACAAAGGCATTAGATTATGAGAAGCTCTTGAATCAAGCATGAAAGTATGCAACAATAAATCATGAATCACTAATGTAATAGAATGGAGGTGTGGAAGGGTCTTATTCCTCCACAAGTGAGCTGAACATGACCAAAGACCTTTCTTCCTGCAAGTTTAAAATATCTTTTTTTGAGGTGAAACGACAGACATCCATTTTAGAGATTTTCCTCTTATAGGTATGTTGTTTCAGCAACTCAACCAAAGGGACAAATATCTTCACTTTTTCTAGTTATCTTTACAAAGTGAAGGCGAGAGCATTCCTATACACCTTCATTGGATCAATTGGATCTTTTTTTATTGGTGTATTGGCTTTGTTTGTACTAGTATTAGCCCTATATTTGCATATTCAAACTTATAATTAATAGGATGGAAGGTTTCTCCTTTGGTCGGTAAATCAGGGCTGGCAGGTTTTTTCCCCTTATCAGTTTGTTTGGGGGTGGTAGGTTGGACAGTTTCTTCATTTTTTCTTGTGTCTGAGATCTTTTTCTAGACCTCAAATTATATCTCCTATGCAATTTTGCTTGCATGAAATCAGCAAACTACTTACAATAAGCATCTATCTCTCCTTCATCCAAAGGGACATTATGATCATCCTCCTCTCCTCCTTGTGGTTCTATTTCATTTTCTTGTTCTGAGAGAGTTGAGTATTGACTCTCCTGAACCTCAATATCATCCTCAATACCTTCCTGGGGATCATATTCTAAATATAGAGGAGGTTGCATTTGGTCTTACTGGTCCTTTATTTCTCTTTGAAATAGTTGCAAAGGAGGTTTCCTATATTTGGGATTGTAGTTTATGTTGGGGCCTTGTTGGATATATCCAGGAGGATTTTTTTTTTCCAACTCTAGATTCACCAGCTTGTTTGAAAGGTTTCTAAGCAACTTATTCATCTCATATAGCTTCTGCTCTTGAGTATCTATCGGATGGCAAAAGGAGTTAGCTTCCTCTTTTCCTCTTCTCATATCACTATTTTCTCCTGTTCCTTTCAACTTACCTACAGTTGTTAATTTTGCTTCAATTTCCAAAGCATCACTCTAGATCTAGTCCAGTGTGAAGGACTTCCTCTCTTTGAGGATAAACCCAAAATCTAACTCAAAGGCTCCAACGAACACCACCTTAGCTACTATCGGTGGGGGTTTAATATCAGCAGACAAGTTGTTATACAGTTTATTAAACCTTTTTATAAATTCTATGACATCCTCATTGTGTCTTTTCTTTATTGCATTAAATTCAATCAATAAATATCCATGGTCTTCCTTCTTCCCCCATTTATGCATAAAGGTGTTCTCCAATTCCTCCCAAATGTTGATTGAGTTGTTTGGAAAGGTATTGCACCATTTCCTAGCCTCCCCTTCTAAATGTTGGAAAAAAATCCTCAGGAATACATCCAAATGTTTTGCATTCAAGTTTTCAACAAATGCACAAAAGATCTCAATATGTTTTGGGTTGTGACATCATCTTCCCTAGTGAATCTGGGCATAGGTTTGAGATATTCTTAGGGCATTGCATTCAAAGGTTGTTGTAGATTCGAAGGAGAATATATGTTGAGTAAAAATCCAAGGACAACCATATTTGCAAAGGAGATTGAAAATGATTCACTGCAGGACCTGGGTGAGAGGTTGGATGATGAAAAATAGATAATATTTGGTGTGAAATAACTATGGGGGATTGAGATGGACCAGTAATAAGAATATCTTTGACTTCTTCAACTTCTGGGAAAGTATGAAATGTAAAAGGATCAGAATTGGTAGAAACCTCTTCAACTTTTGAATCTAAAAAATAAAAGTTAGATGGGGGGAAACGCTCTTCTGAGAAGTTCAACTCCCTAAATGAGGTATCAGGAGTGCTTGTATCAACTTTCTGAGAGTAAGAAGTTGAGGTATTTGGGTCAAAGACAATAATATATGGAGTTCTTGGGGCACTTTCTCTCTAGATTCTCTTGGAGATAATTCTTTATGGGTCAAAGATGGGAGGGGCCTTTTACTGAGAGGTATTAGAACGAGTATGAGGCCTTCTAAAAGCTAGGGGTACAATATAAGGACTCTGCTAGGTTAGAAATATCAACCCACACTTCCTTTACTCACCATACACAAGGAATGTTTGGAAATTATACACAGGGAAATATATTCTAATTCGTTCCCAGGAAACGATGCCAGAAGATGTTGTCACTCCTAGAGACAACCCCCAAGTTGAGGAGAAGGATTAGTGCCTAGGACACCTTAGAGTATCTTGAATATATATCAGTGTTGTTCAAGAATTAAATGTATAATGTTTTAAATCTCGTTAAATTACCTTACATAGAGGCAAATAATATCTCATACATTAGCAGTATTTTATTGATATGATGTAATGTTCATTCATGGTGGTCGACACGTAGATAGTGTAGTTTCTTTAACTTTTGTAGTATAGATGAAAGAAGAAATGAAGGAGAGAAACCTAACACATAGGGCTAGTGATAGAATCATGGGCACTAAATTCTAGTAGAATTATAAAGATACAAAAGGGATAAATCAGAAAGTATGGAGCACAATTTAAGGATTTCAATCTAGACATACAGGTACCATTTTCCAAGACATGACATAGATAAATATGATATACAAGACTGAATTCCAACATCTACAATTACATAATATTTGAGAGGAAAGAACAACATATGAAAATGATAAGCAAATGCATAATCACATACACCACATATCAATGCTTGGAATCACCAAAAACATCTTCATTAATCTTCAGGAACAACATACATCTCAAAAAGCTTCAGAACTTGCAAAATTTTGCAGAAAAATATAACCTATAGGATGGAAATCAAACCCCTACTACTGAGTTCCTCTCCCATTTTATAAGGAGAGTCCAAACAAAAATAGTTACAAAAATATCTCTAAGTGCTCCAGTTGTCTAAATAATCAACTATGCAAGCATTCCAATGGCATATTTGTCCTAATTATTACATAACAAACTTGATTCCTTCTTGAAAATAAAATATTTACAAAATTTCCAAATCACGGTGTTATGTCGTGATTTCAAAATCATAAAAAAATATTTATTGTTGGATCACTTGATCTCTCAAAGTGGACCCATGCTCCACTATCCATATTTTCCATGATTTTTTAGTGTTTATAAGCATTGCAATCTCTGGAGGGGATCAAGGCTTGATTTACATCTAGCTGCTGAAGATAGCCTCTTGCAATGGTAGCAACATCTAAATGGAGATGTTTGTAAGTGACTTTAAAACTAACCAATTGGTGTGAGGTTTGACCAAGAGATTCAAATTGGATTCGAGATCAACTTTACTCAACTGGCTAACCCTTTTAGTGAACCCAGCCCCCTATTCAAGCCAATTTTTGAGCAATCTTTCAACATCTGGCAGGGAATCCTTTAGACAACTGGAGACAATATTTGATTCAACTAAGGATTCGTTAATGGATTCAACTAGGGAATTTTACATTTAATGAGCATCATTGATGATTTTTTAATTGAATGTATATTTACTTTCCATCCCTTAAGAATAATTGATTTATGCATTTCATCAATTTTGGGAAAGTCAAAATTCCTCCCTTTAGCACTACCTTGTCATTTTAACATTTCATTGAGATCCATCTTGGCTTCATCATAACATTAGAACATTTATGCTAACTCATCAGTCAAATTATTTCCCAATATGCATTCTTCCTTAATCAAACTCAATTTCTAAAATAGTTTTCGTTGCTTCTGTAGTTGTACATTTAAATCATGGGCCTTTTGTTCAAAATCCTTCAGTTGAAGGGTCCCAACCTATAATTGTTCTATTTTTTGCTGACATTTTTAGAGTTGTTTATCTTTTACCTTGATCTCCTCTTCATGTTGAATCTAAATTAAATTGAACTTCTTTTGCAGTTCTTCCTATGCAATTTCCTTTTGATCTAATTGAGCTTGCTACTATGTTCTCAAGTATTCTTCCTTATTGAGGAATACTTCTTCCATAGTGGAAATCTTCTCACATTTCTCCCTTAGTAATTCTTGTACTTCAAACACTTCGTACATGGTGGAAAAAGCACATGCACCTATGAATTATGTTAACTTTCAAAGCTCATCACAGGGGCAGCTAAAGTACCTTTCTAGAGAACTTCAAGAGGAGTAGCTTGTGAATTTTTCCCTGGGACTAAGGCACGGGAATCATTTATATTCCTTTTCTTCCTCCTTCTTTTTACAACTAATTTGTGCACCGAGTTTTAAAAAATGCTCACTCAAGGGATCTCTTCAATGTCGAGAAAGATATCTAAAGTAGGATTGACTAGAATAATTTATACTTGAGGCTAGGTAACCAATAGTGTCTTCTTAGATATAGATGGATCTGGCATGGTGTACTACTAAGAAGAGGGATTACTTAATGGAGTCTTATGTTGAAAAATAGTTTCTCCCTCCAGGATCTCTTTCCCTTGTACACCTTGTTTGAATTGTATCAAGGCTTGATCAAACTAGTCCTAGACTTGTTCCATGCTCAGGTCTATTGTATGCATCTCTCCTCCTAGACTTGAAAGACTAGTTGTTTCTCCTTGCTATTGTTGAGGAGGAACCACTGATTAGGAGGAACTCATGTGATGAGTAGATATTGTGGTGTCCATTAAAGATACTTGTTTTTGTAGAGGGAGTTACAATAAATCTAATGGTAAGGGGAGCAGTCTTGCATTTCTAAAAGCGAGGAATTCTTCTCGCTCCTAGAATAATAATTTCTCATCCACCCTTTTCAAAATTGAATTGTAAGAATCTGCTTCGGTGAATAAGTCATCAAACTTAGTTTCTTCATGGAGAAGTCTTCTAATAGTAGATGTTAGGGCCACCTGTCTTCTACTCCATCTGGCTCATAAGACCTAGTCAGAATGGTGACTAAAATTAATACCTTAATGGGTTTCATCTCCTTTTCAACATGTCCATAATTGGCCAAAGAGAATATTCTAAAGGTACAGGGAATTGAGGCCAAACCCTTTTGTTGGAGTCTTTGAAGGCTTTGGTGATCCCATGGCCAATTGTTTGGTATGCTACTTCCCCGCATAGCAACTTATCTAAAACATAAAGTGGAAATACATGTGGTTGTGCATAGCTTCCCCAGACTCTAATATATGTAAATGACTCTTCACCAAACCCATTCTCAATTTTATTAAGTTTTTCCATAACTTCTTGAGACAACCTCGGGGGTTTTGTTTTAAATATAACTTCATAAATTGGGATCATGACCTTGTGACAAATTTGATAAAAATGACCAAAATAATTGGTCTCCAAGAGCATAATGTGATAAATATGAATTTTTGAGGGACCAGAGATGGTCCACTTCCATCCCATGGCTGGAAAATCTAGAGAATAGAAAATAGATTCCATGGTGTAGGCTGACATATAATATGGAGGCACTTTATTCTCTGAAACACTGTGGGCAGAATGAAAAGCCAAAATGTGTTTGGCCAAATTGTTGGATAGTATAGTGGTCTAATAAAAAATGTGCCCCTCAGAAGCCCTATCAATTAAAGTAACCAAACTATCAGGGAATTCAAAGAAATTTAGATTTGTGTGTAATCTGCAAATCATAGCAGCAACTTGACTAAAATGGGAAGCGAGTGAATCTATAGAGCGCTTACCATCTTTCTCCTTTTTGTGTTTGTTTGAGTTACTCCTCCATTCTTTAATAGAATCAGTTGGATCCCCATACTTTTTAAAGAATTCCTCCACATATTTTTTTTTGTAGATGCATTGCGGATATGGCAAGTGATACATCTCTTAAAAAACCTTTGTTGTTAATAAACCAATTATGGTGTCTTTCTAAGTGTGGAACTTCCTTTTCGTAATATCTATTGTTTCAATAACCCATCTAACCATATCTATATATGGTAAAATCCCAGGACTCCCTCCAATTCTATGCAAGAAAGAGTTTTCATTTCCTATGGAGTTTCCTTTGAAGTGGGGTTTTCATCGTCGACTACAATTGTTTTGACAGCCACCTCAGGAACTTCATATTCAAAATATTTGTAAATCACTTCCCACGAGGAATGCCCCAAATCCCTAGTACAAGTTGTATCTATAAAGAATCCCTCCTAGTAATTTCTCATCACTGGTTTTCGTGAATGGGTTGGTTGGTTTTTGTACAGGCACCTTCATTTTCCACTTGGCTTTCTTCATTTATTTTTAAGGAGAGTAGTCCTGGCTTCCCTGGTAAGTGAAGGGTATTGGGTGTGGTGGGTGCGCAGAAGTCCTTAAGCTGGTTGATAGTTAGGTGGAGGTAATTGCGAATAGGCAGAGTGAGAAGACACTAAAAATTTGAAATAAATAATTTTGAATTGCAATGGTCAGTTCACAAGGGTTTATCGGTGGGAAAAGGAAGAGGTGGCATGGATGAGACACATGGAGGAGTAGGATTGGGTGGGGAGCAAAGGGGAAAGGTGGTTTGTTGAATGGCTTCATGCTGGCATGCCATGCTTTCCTGATAGTGGTCCTAGCTGCTAACGTGGTTGCCATGTGTGGGCTAATAGGTGGTGGGCCCATTTTACCTCCTTTGACGGGGTGGCTGGGAAGATTTGGAGACAAGGTTTTACCTCCTCATAATACATCGCAACCATCGATTTGTGTGATTCACTTTATTGACTCTGATTTTCTGGGGGCAAGAGTTGAATTAATTGTCGCACTATTTTACTCGCTAGAGCTTCCCCCAGGTGAGGTCGATTTGAGATGGATGGGTATCCACCCCCCTAATTAATCACTAATTAACCATTAAATATTAAATTAGAGGGGAGGCCCACTTAATTTTTTTTAAGGAAAAACCTTTCCAATCATGCCCATTCTTTATGAAGGCCCCACAGTCTGTCATTTAACAGATCCTAGGAACAAAAATTTTTTTCTTCATCGTCTCTTGATGCTCCTTCGTCCCCTAGTCCCTGAATCCATTTGGAATTGAATAATAAATAGTCACAGGATTCTGTACCTAGATCAATCATCAACAAAGATCAAAAGATACTTAGCTCCACTTGGTGAAGCTAAACTCATAGGTCCTTGCAAATCTCCATGAACTAATTCAAATAGTCTTCTAGGTCTCCAATAGAGACTTTTTATCTCATGGATTTGCAAGAGTGTATTTAGAACAAATTAATTAAACCTTCTTTATATGGATAAGGTAATGCAGACTCCATTATTGGGATGGTGGGTGTTGGTGCATAACCAACATGTCAGACTTAGAATGAATGACCTCCAGACACGGTGACACCAGTGGAACACGCACGAATGCAAAATATTAGATAATGAATGAACATCCCCAAGCGATCCATACAACAATCCATCCAAACTCCCACACACAGGATTCTAGGATTTTTCCACCATTTTTCCCAACTTCCTACAACTTTGACACCCCTTTGGAATTACAATACATTTCTAGGATTCTAACCCTCTGGGTATGGTATCGGGATGATGCCATGCTAACGTTGACCAAGACATGTATTGACCCATGATTGTACATGTGTCATCCATATATGGGCTCTTTGGGTGCTTGAAAACGCTGAAACTGATTTCCACATGTCCACTTCCTAGTGGGCAATTTCTGACACGAACTTTGCCTAATGATGTGTTTCCAATTGTTCGACCTGGGGAGAGAGAAATGGTCCTCGATCCTTTCTTTTGTAAATAATTTCTTTGTAAAATGGTTCAATCCCAATGCTTTCAAAAATTCATTTAGAAAAATGTTATCAGGTTCCGAGATTTTGGGATTCAGGCCTCTGATTTTTGTTACATGGTTTGGTCAATAGACAACCCTTGCTCCGATAATTGATGGATCCTTGGTCCCCAAATATTTTTTAAATTTATTTTCTAATGAGTTACAAGATTTCGAGGTCGTGGGGTTTACGGAATTTTGACCTTTAGAGGTCTAACTTTGACTACCTCTATCTTTTGATCCATGAGACAATTTACATACTTCTTTAGACCATTGGAAATCTCTTCTAGAGAAATTTCTGATTGAGCGGGTTTGATGTTTCCTTTAAAGTCGTTTGCTACCCTAAAAATGGATTTAAACGTTGATATCCTTTGCACCTTGTCCCTTTTTCTATATGAAGAATAAAATGAAGGAAGAGGAGGGTACAACACAACCCACTCCCCTTAAAGACTAGTTAGATCCGAAAAAATCACACTTCAACTATATTAACATCCCCATTTCTCCTTCTCATGATGATTGATGTGGTCATATGAACATTGTCACCTTTTTCTAAGGTGGCCACCAAGGAATACCTTGAAGGTTCATTTTACTTCCAACTATACTTCACTTATAGGATGAGGTTTATGTAGGACATAGAGATCTCAAGCCTGTTGATGCTAACATCCTTATCCTTTTTTATATGTATAAAGTGTTTAGGCCCAAAACCCCACTTGGAACTAATGACCTTGACATCAAGAGACCCATAGGATACAAAAATTTCCTCTTTTAAGACCATGTATTAGAAGTAATAAACCAACTAATGCTCAAAATACATCACGAAATATTAACCCAACAAAATATATACCTCACATATAATTTAGATTAGGAGGTTGGTGAAAACATTATACTCCATTAATGGTGTAAAGGGGTGTGAAAAAAACATCAAAGACAAATCCATGATCAAGAAATTTTCATTCTACATGTAATAATATACTACTAATTTACCTTTTGTGCTCATAGTGGAGATAGAATAGTAGAGATATCAATAATATGATAGTGAGAAAGAGATACTAGTAGAATAAGGCATATCATTTTCCTCCATTATCACAATATCATGAATCATTACTTAGATCTATAGGTGGAGAAGAGATTGAGGGAACCAAGAAATTATAGTGATGTGAGTCCTTGATAGCAACAGAGAGGATGAAATCTATTTTAGTGAAATTTTTTTCCACCATATTCCATCTTATTACTTACTATGTGGACTAAGATATATGCTCTCGATAATGATACTATTGGCTATATTTCTATTGAGAGAAATAAAAATGATAACCTTAGGAATGTTGTCAAAGGCTAGGGTTTCTAGAAAAGATATGATATTCTCACTTTTTAGACATTAATATTTTTTCAGATAGTTGTGTCATGGGATTCATATTACTATTTTGTTTCATCACATGTAACACCCTTGATTTCAATGCTTTGAGGACAAATATTTTGGAGGGTACTATGTTATGACCCCAAAGGCGGCATATATGGGAATAAATGTGTATGGTATGACTACAAGGATTGGGGGCAAGTGCATGAATTGGGTTAATTGCACATGTAACATGTAAATGTAATTGTACTAGGGTTGGCCTAATAATAAATGGGTCACATGTGAAATTTGAAAATAGGTATATATAGAGATGATGTAGTCATTATTGAGGATATTTGGATGTATGAATGTATTATGGTATTTGTAGGAGGTTCTCCTATTATTGAAGAAGTCATTATTTAACTCATCTCTCTTATATATGTTGGATTTGTGCTCCACGCTCACATTAGTGTATAGTGGTATTTACTTATGGTTTCTTATGATATTTTAAGGATTTTGTTAATAACAACTCCTTTTCTCATGCCCCCAAACCCTCCTCACTCCTACTGCTCCCTTTGATCGTGCTTCCCTCATTATCCTCTATCATTCCAATCCTTCATATCACCCTCATCCATTTATACTACCATTCCTCCTCACCCCTCTTTCCCTCATCTTTTCTACTTTGGCTCCACTCCTCCACCAACCTTCCAAACTATTTAAAACCACACCTACCCACAACTTGTCCCAAACCTTATTATCAATTGACCCAAACCCTTATTCTACCACATATTTATACCTTACCCATAACCCTCTCATCCCCCTTTTTCCTATAGCTCCACTCCTCCCCATATTCCTTCTACTCACCACACCATTTCCTCCTCCCTAGTAGTGTTCACCATCTCCCTTGATCCATCCCTCATTGTTATTAAATATACTCCTTTCTCATCATCGCAATTACTGCCACTTCCACTTACACATATTTTCCTTGTTGTCTTCCCTTCCTCACCTCCATTGCTCCTCACATATCTCTCAATCCCTTCCTCACCTTCACTCCTCCCCTAACACTCAATCCTTTCTTCCCTCCCCATCTTCCTACTTAATGCCCCTTCTTCACACTTCTTATTCCCTCCCTTTAGGCTTACTTCCTTTCCCCACCTTCCACTCCAAATGCACCCATTCATTATCCTCTACCTCCCCTTTCCCACACCCTTTAATTCCTTCCCTCTCTTTTTCTCCTTATCAACTCACTCTAATCCTCTTTTTACTCATGTTTCCCCCTTGTGCACCCTTCTCTATCCTCCCTTTATCCATCGCTCTACTCATCCCTCTACTTTCATGCACCTCACCCCCCAACCATCCCTCACTCTTTTACTCCTCATTCACCATATTAGATCTCTCTTTCTAGTCCTCACACCCTAGATAATCCATTTATGTATTCTCACCATCTACCTCCTCTCTTTAACCCACCAAAATTTCTACTCTCCCTTCACTTCTCCTCCCCTTCTCCTGGCATAATTCCACTCCTTTCCCTCCTTCCTTATCCTCTTTCTCCCCTTCCACCTATCCCTCCCCTAATCTACACTAGCTACCCAACTTTTATTCATCCCTCCTAGTTTCCTCTCCCCTCTCTTCTTTCCCTCTTTCACTTTAAACCTCCATCTCTTTCTTGTCCCCCTTTAATTCCACTCCTCATTCCCCAGTCCCAACACTTGTCCTTTTATCTTCTAGCTTTTCTCTTCCCCTAAATTTACAATCCCTCTAAACCCATTCCCACCCTCTACTTTATTCACACCTTATCCTTGAATCCCACCCCAACCCTTTTCTCTCCACAAGACTATCTCCTGTTTATCCCCTTCTCATACCCCATTTCTATCAAGCTCCAACCATCCATATATTCTTTCTTCTCATTGCACTGCTTCCTCCCTTACCCCCTCTCCCCACCCACACACCCTATTCCCCCACTTCTTGATTCCTTACCTCCTCTCATTCCAATTCTCCAATTCCTACCCCTTGCCCCTCCAATGCCCCATTTCCCTCTAGCTCCACTCCTCCCTAACATCTTCCCTCTCCCACCACCCCCTTAGCTTAACATAAATTTGTAAATAAATAAATGCATTAGGAGGACTAAGTCTGTAATAAAACTTCAAACTATATTATCCAATGGTTTTTAAAACATTACATATAGAACATAGAATTTTTTTTTGCCTATGTTAAATCTTGGACATTCAAAACTTTTTATATATTAAAAGTAAAACTAATAACAAATCAGTGGAAAATTTCTATAGTCTATGTTTGCCATAGTCAGATATTAATAAAAGGCATTTTAATGTTTTATTGCACGAAGAGGTGCTCTATAGTTCAATATAGCTTAAATGTGTAAGTGTAATGCAAGTATGTATGTATGTACGTAACATTTTTAAATGTTGACTCAATATGTTGAATTTATATGTATTTACATGTTATTTCTAATCATTTTTTTTTTGTAAGCTAGGGCGGGACTCTCCAATTTACATGTCCATTATGTACCCCTCTACGGGGGAAGGGTAGCCCAAGATTTGAACCCAAGACTTCCCGTTCAGTGACACTTCATTTCCACGGCCCTTGCCGCTTGAGCTACCCCATGTGGACATGTTATTTCTAATCATTATTTATGTAAAGACTTACTTAAATTAGGGTGGAAAGTAACTGATGGTAAATATGTTATTTACATGAATATGAACAATTTTCAAGGGTTATATTTTTTATTAAAAAATCACTACACAAATATCTAAAAATCATACATGGATATTGAAACCATATCAATAAATTATGGCAAAATATACGTGATGCAGTTATGCACATGGAATTATATTGTGAAAACGCGACAATAAGACCTTTAAATTATGGTTTATTTGAAAATTAGTTTTTTTTTAATAATATTGGAAAATGAATATTTATTTTTCGAAGTTAAACATTATAAATTGCATTGGTTAATGTTAAACTAATAATGGTCAATAGACAAATCAATTGCCAGAGTCTTGTCTTAGCAGGGACTAATAATGATTTTGTAACCATATTTAAAGTTAATTAATAAGCACATAAAAAATTAATACTTACAATAAACTTACAATATAACAAAAAATTTAACCACACCCGTGACTTTACCATGGATATTATTATCTCGTAAATAGGTTTTGTTACAATATCATGGGCTAATACCATGGTTTATCAATACTACATGCTCAAAAACCATAACTCATTTTACAATCAAAATATTTTAATTTAATTTAATTTAATTTTATAACATTTTTAATTAAACCTAAAAGAAAAATATATATAATTTTGATATATATCTAAACTCTCTACCCTCACTACTATTAAAAATAGTCTATGGATATTCATACATTAGATTAAATGAAAGTTTTAATAAAATGAAAAATGAGAATACTTTTATATAGAGAGATGTGAAACTTATATAATATTAGCATAGATCCATCTTAATTCTAGATCTACCAAGCCTGAGAAGATCAAATATCTTTTCATTCCAAAAAATATTTGCATCTCAAGAGATTTGATCCCTCTCGGCACTTGGTAGATCGAAGTTAAGATGGATCAAGGCTAGTATAAATATGAAACCTTACCTAATTTCTTATGAGTTGACCAAAGTATAGTGTAAATTATCATTATGGTATTGTGTAGTGTTCACCTATCAAACTTATGATTTCAATGAACCTCAATTGAATTCTAGATATATTAGATTGGAAAATAAACTAGAATTTTTTTTCAAAAAATCACACTTAAAGACAAATCAAGCTAAATTAGTGTATAATAACGGCGAACAATCATTAAAAAAATATAAATAAAACCTTGTTCCTTGAGACACCAACAATACTTAAACATGTTATGTAAATGCCTAAGATTGATAACAACTTCACCAATATAAGGAATTAATTGTGGAACCAAAATGCCATGCAACACGTGTATGCTTAATATATAAGTATTATTATAATTCAAATAGGAAATTAAAATTAAATCCTAATTAAATTCAATGTGTGCTTGAGTATAAAAGTATTGTGATATTTTCAAAGGAGTAGTCTAGCCAGGTGGAGGAATTTCCTGGATTTCGTTCCCACCCAGAAAAACTTTCAACTCTGGCTGGCATTCCTTCAACCCTCGATGTAGCAACGTGTGATGTGATTATGTCACTTTCATAATTTGTATCTACCTGGATCCCGCAATATGTGACTCTTTGTCTGCATATTGTTAATGCATAGTGGATGGCGGGTGGAGGAATGGAATTCAATTAAAAACAAAAATTTCCAAAACTGCACATTTTCTCTTTTGCTCATTTCTCTCCCTACAGAACCGGCAAAACCTGCTTCCCCTACAAAACGAGAGACCAAAAAACCTTCTTCCCTACAAAACGAGAGACCACACCTTGGCGCTCAACCGATCACTCATGTGCTTCCTTGTCTCGCCTCTCAATTTTTCTAGTGACAGTGTCAATGAGCTTGATTAAGTTATTCAATTACTTCCATTCATTTAACTTAAAAGGAACAAATAGAATTGAGGTTGAGTTGATAACCCTTACCCAACCTTTAGTTGCACTTGAAATTACCACAATTTTCAGTCTCCCAATATTCGTAACAGATAAACTCCTGGCCTCAACTCGGCATGCATGAATTAGAAAATCAGAGAGATGAAAAAGAATAAAACCAAAACTCATTGATCAAACTGCTTAAACAACTAGTACATTATATAGGCACACATAAACAGCTTCTAGGAAAATCTAGATCCAAATAATTCGGATCACCACCTCACAACACAAACTATGAAGACACAACTCATGATAGATAGACTCAAACACTAACTATGAGAATTCAACTCATCAACTCTATCTAGACATATCATTTCTACATTATTCCAACATCCCCCTTAACGGAGAAATGGATTTTCAACAATGCCCAGTTGTTGTCTACATATTTCAAAGTTCATCTTTCCAAGAGGCTTGGTAGAAATGTCAGCTACATTCTCACTTGTATTACAATAGACTAAATGAATCTCATTTGATTGTATCTTTTCTCTTATGAAATGATGTTGGACTTCAATATGTTTAGTTCTTTCATGATAAATTGGATTATATTCCATCTTCATGGAATTTTGGTTGTCACATTTGATGCTTGTTGGTCCTCTTTGTTTTTCTCCAACATCTTCAAGAATCCTCCTTAACCAAATAGCTTCACAAGTTGCATTGGTCAAGGCTTTGTATTCATATTCTGTGGATGACAAAGAAACAGTTGGTTGTTTCTTGTTGCTCCATGATACGACCCCAAATCCTAAATTGAATGCATATACAGAGGTTGATCTTCTATCATCAATATTTCTAACCCATTATGAATCAAAAACCCTGCCAACTAAACATCAGATTCATCAGTAAACAAAATACCAAAATAAAGTGTTCACTTCAGATATTGAAGGACTTTCTTTGTTGCTTTCCATTGGATTTCATAAGGCTTAGCCATAAATTGACTAAGGACATTGACAAAATACGCTATATTTGGCCTGGTAGTGGTGAGGTAGTTCAAACTTCCCACCAATTGACGATAAAAAGTTCCATTCACTTCTTTAGATCCATCATCACATCACTGTACAACTTGGCATTCTGTTCCAAAGGAGTAGACACTGGTTTGCATTCAAACATATGAAATCTTTCGAGGATTGTCTTTGCATATTTTCTTTGTGTGATGATTGTCTTACCAGATTCCCTCCAAATTTCAAGACCCAGACAATAATGCAATTCACCAAGGTCCTTCATTTTAAATACCCATGACAACTGAATTTTAATTTCTTCAATCAACTTGAGAGCAATGCCTGTTATGATAAGATCATCAACATACAAATATATCAAGGCAATTTTCCCATCTTCATCTCTCTTTATGTACAAGTTAGGATCACTTTTGCTTCTCACAAAACATTTTTCATAAATGAATGAATCAATTGTCACATACCAAGTTCTTGGTGCTTGTTTTAAACCATACAAATCTTTCTTTAACTTGCAAACAAGATGCTCCTATCCCTGCTTTACAAATCCTTCATGTTGAACTAAATAAACTTCTTCTTTTAATTCACCATTCAAGAAAGCATATTTGACATCTAACTGATGCATTTTACAATTTTTTTTTGTAGCTAATGCAATCATGATTCTAATTGTATTCAGTTTAGCTATAGGTACAAATGTATATTCATAATCAATGCCTTCTTTTTGTGAATAGCCTTTTGCAACCAATCTACCTTTATACTTATCAATACTACCATCAGCATTAAACTTTGGTTTGAACAACCATTTGCATCCTATGGTAACTTTATCTTTGGGGAATTCTGTTAATTCCCATATGTAATTATTCATTATAGAGTTGTATTCCTCATTCATTGCATCTCTCCATTCTTTATCTTCTTTAGCTTCTTCATAAATTGAAGGTTCTACAACATTCATTACATGAGACATCAATGCGTAATATTTATACCTTATAGGTGGTTGAATTTGACGTGATGACCTCCTTAGAGTTTTACTAATTTCATCCTTATTTATGCTTTGTGGAGTCTCTTGTTCTCTTCTTGGAGTGCCATGACTGTTGGATGCTTCCTGCTCTTGAACTTGTACCTATTCTTGTACCTATTTTTGTACCTATTCAAAACTTGCTTCTATTTTGATATAATCATCAATATCATCCCATACACCTGTGTTATTCATTTTTTCACCTTCAACTACATTTTCATGAAACACAACATCCCTACTTGCAAGCAACCTAGGTGAGCTAGGATCAAACAACTTGTATGCCTTTTGATCATCATAATAACCAACAAATGTGCACTTAATTGATTTTGCGTCAAGTTTTCTTCTTTCATATTTTGGAATATGTGTAAATGCCTTGCATCCAAAAAATCTTAAATGATTCACTTTTGGTTTATATCCATAAAATGCTTCAAATGATGTTTTAAGATTTAAAATTTTGGTTGGACTACTATTTTTCAAATAAACAACAATATTAATGGCTTCAACCCAAAAACCATTAGAGATATTTTTACTTTGAAGCATGCTTTGTGCACATTCCATTAGTGTTCTATTTTTCCTCTCAACAACTCCATTTTGTTAAGGTGTATGAGGCACTGTAAATTGTTGTAGAATCCCATGACTTTTGTAATATTGATTAAAATCTCCTGATTTGTATTCTCCCCCGTGATTAGATCTGAGATTTTTGATGTATTTCCCTGTTTGTTTTTCCACCATGTTTTTGAATTCCTTAAAGTACTCAAAAACATCACTTTTCTTTCTTATGAAATAGACCCAAGTGTATCTACATCTATCATAAAAAAAAATAAGAAAGTAAAATGCTCCTCTAGTATATCTAGTTTGCATAGGTCCACATACATCAGTATGAATTAATTCAAGTATTTCTATTTGCCATTTTTCTTCATGTATAGGAAATTCCTCCCTATGTTGCTTGCCAAGTGCACATGCTTCGCATTCAACATGATTATTCATCATAACAGGAAGACCTTCAACCATTGTTTTTCTTTGAAGTAATATTAAATCATTGTGATTTAAATGTCCATGCCTTTGATGCCATAACTTTTATGTTGACATTGTTGTAGATGCCAATGCTTGGTGCGCTGTCCTAGTCACATCTAACTTATACAAGCCTCCAACTCTGGTACTTGTGGAAATAACCTTGCAGTGATCCTGGATATCTTTAATAACGCACTATGATTGTCTACCTTTAGATCTTGATTGGCAATAGTAGAAACATAAATTAAATTCTTTTTTATACCAGGAACATACATCACATCATGGATTTGTCTCTCTTTTCCATTAGGTAACATCACACCTATTGTTCCATATCCTTGAACTTGAAGGGATTTGTTATCTCCTAGATAAACACATGTTCCATCAATGTTCTCATGATATTCATTGAACCAATCCTTATTACAAGACATATGGAGTGATGCACCAGAATCAATGAACCAAGCATTCACATCATCAGTCTCAGCAGACAATGCAGCACCAGAAACAAACAATTTGAGATTTTTAAATCCATCATTGATTGAGGTGTCTTTGTCCACAAAATTCCCATTATGCCTTTTGTTTCTTTGTTTAGACTCATTATATTTCCTTTTATACCAATCTTTAGCATGATGTCCAGGTTTTCCACAGTAATAACAATCATCATTTCCTTTATCATGAACTAGAAATTTAGATTGTGCCATACCTTTCTTCTTTGCTTGAAACTTTCCTCCTTTGCTTTTGTCCCATGGCTTGCCTTTGTATGGCTTCTTACCCTTGGCTACCAATGCCAAATCTGAATTGTTTGAGCCCAAATTTAAGTTGTTCATCCTCTCTTCCTCTTGTAGAATAATACCTGTTAGTTCATCAAAAGTAGGAGGCTTCTCTCTAGCTAAAAGACTTGAAACAAAAATTTGATAATCTTGCACCAAGCCATTTAATGTGATGGTGACCAAGTCTGTATTGGACACCTTTTCACCAATGTCTCCTAACTTATCACTTAGCTCTTTTACACGAGAAATGAAATTGTTTATACTTTCATTGGCATCAATTTTAATTGACAAAATCTTGGCCTTCAAGAACAAAATCCGGTTAGTATTAGATGTTTCATACAAGCTTTTGAGAACATCCCATGTTTCTTTGGATTTTTTATAATCCCTAATATGAGGAATGATTTTGTTCATAACTGACATTCATAGAAACACCTTTGCTTTTGTTTCCCTTTTTTCCCAATCTGGAATAGCTGCAGCAACAATGGGTTTGGGCTCCACCCCACTCACTATGGGCCACAAATTATTTCCCTCCAAAATTGTTAATACCTTGAATTTCCAATTTGCATAATTTCTTCCATAAACCCTTGTGGACTCATTCAAATAAGTTTTAGCCAAAAAATTTGTCTCTAATCAACAAAATGCACCAAATCCACTAGATCTACACCAAATTCACTAAATCTACATCTAAATGCACAGGATCTAAAAAAAAACAAGACTTAATCTTGCTTCCAATAAAAGACAAAGCCAAAATAACTTCTTATTTCTCAAGACTTAATCTTGCTTCCAATAAAAAACAAAGCCAAAATTACTTTTTATTTCTCTTTTTTTACCAAGCCCAGTTTCCAAAACTTTATTTTCCTTTTTTTAATCAAATACACCTTTTTATCCACAATTTTCAACTTTCACCCAAAAAAAAAAAGTTTACCATAAAAAATGTTTTAATCCCTTATGTCTCCGTATAAAAACTTTCATGTTCACAAAAAAGCTTTCTTTGTGAAAACTTTAAAACTTTCCTTATGGAATATTTATAGCACTATGTGACTTCAACTTCAAAGGAGAAACAAAATTAAAGTATTACTTCACACTGAAAAGTGAAATATTCCACGACAATGCTTGGCCCTGAACTCTTTCAATCAGTACGCACACTGTGGGAAGAGGGTTTACAGAGGCTCCCTTCAACAACTCCTCAGTAGCTCACACTCAACTCATTTTTCAAATAGAGGGTACACAAAATGACCACCATCCTCCACATGGCCATGACACCAGCAACTATATTCCCTTCTCTGCAATCAGTGATCACATCCAGATCACACACAAACAGTACACCGCAACAGATCATTACACCAGAATTATGCGGCTACCTCAAGTTTCACTGTTATTCATTGCTTAACCACAACACATCAAACCTCCAAGACCTCTCGAGAGAAAATCTTTCAGTCTACACCACCCTCAGCTCTGATACCAAATTATAAAATCAAAAAGATGCCCAAGAATAAAACCAAATCTCATTTATCAAACTTCTTGGACAAATAGTACATTATTTAGGCACAGATAGACAACTTATAGGACAATCTAGATCCAAATAATTCGGATCGCCAACTCACGATACAAACTATGAAGAAAAAACTCATGACAAATAGACTCAAACACTAACTATGAGAATACAACTCATCAACTCTATCTGGACATATCATTTCTACATTATTTCAACAGCATGGTAAATCGATTCAACTGCCGAATACTAACAAAAAAATTTGAGATTAATATTTTTATGCCCCCGTGCTATTGTCTCTAGTCTCCTCTTTGTGTTGTGTACTTGTAATGTCATAATGTGAGAATCTTGTAGGTGTTGGAATGTAACAAGCGAGCATGATTACAAAAACGTAAGCTCATCTGGTAGTAAAAGTTGTGTATTTTAAAGCTACAAATTTACAAGAATCAAGGAAAGAAAAACAAATTTATAAGATGTGAGGAGATTGATGAAGTTTCAAACACCATCGCTTCAATAGATCAGTGTTAGTACTTTGTTTACAACTCAAACCTTCGATCTCTGAATTCAGACAAAAATTTGAGGGAATTTTACACGGTTTATAAATTTCATCCTTCATAATTGAAGACATAAGTATTATCATTAGACATTTCTATAACAATAAAGCTACAAAATCCAATCAATTTCAATCAATCAATGTTAATAAAATTCTACAAACTCTTCAGACATGTCTATATGAGACAATTCCTCAAGGCCTCCAACATTAGTACCCAACATTTACATCTTAGTTTGCTCACACTCTCCTATCAAAATGATTAAGAAATAATTAGACTTACATATAGATATTTCTTTTAGGAAATTCACCCTCCTATAGCTACTTAGACGCACACATTGGATCAATCAATAGGATTTTACTTTTCATAAACTATACTTTTCAGAATGTTTCTCTCTATATAGCTAGGATTCGATTGCTTATAGCCAGCAGATCATAGGCAATCGGTCATTACCTTATCTTCAATTTTCTCTTTGTATAGCTAGGATGCATGCCCTTTAACTCCATGTCAGTAGGGGATCCAAGAGTTGATGAAAGGTAGACATCTATCCAAAAATAATTGATATATGATCCTCGCATCTAGATGTGTAATATTCACCACACAAAATTTGGAATTTTTAGAATTTTATAGACAAAATTGAGATCAGTTATTTGACTTGATCCTATCCATAAAATTTTGGAATATTCTTGAAATCCTTTACTAAATTAGGTTCAAGCATAAGAGGAAAGTTATTTAAACTTAGTTATTATGGATTTCAAACATTCCATGGCAGAGGCAAACAACCTAAAGGAAGAATTCAATATCATTGTATGCACGTTGGTTTTGAGAACTATCAAGGAATTTAACTAGATGTTCTCAACTACCCCCCTACCAGTATGTTCTCCATTTTACTCTCACCCACAGCTTTACCCGTCTACTTCATGCTAATCATAAATGTGTCCAGGCATCCATACCAATTCCTTAACTTGCCACCCCTTGATGCTCAACACTGCATGGGCAAAACTTACAATATCCAACATGCCCATCATTGTAAAGCTTCTCTCCTCCACCACAAGCATACAACCAATTGGTTGAATCAATGCCCCCCTCTACATCCCTTGCAGGTATGAATTCATTTGTCTCAAACTAAATGTAGCTGCTCTCTCGATTGATTTTGATTCTAACTGCCTCCTCAAATTTTAACTGCTTCGAGCTTGCATCCACAGATGTCTCGGTGTATATACATACACATATATAAATGTTTTAATGTATTCAGTGTGTGTTCGCAAATCCTGAGAGATTATATCCATATTTCGACTACATAAATTATTAACCTCAAGGTGCTTGTTGATCAAGTTTCTAGCCTAATTTGGTTCAAGGTATTTATTCCACTAACGATAGTTTTAATATTTTTGTCATGGGGTTTTGGCTATTTGGCTTATGATACAAAAAAATATATGTTTTCCTGTTTAGCTATGAATACATTGGCTGGGCTATGGGAGCAACATTGCAAATTGCAGGGGAAGAGATTACTAAAGATTTCAGATTTTGAGATGTTGAAACTATTGAACATTTCATTTTGATGGAAGTTAACCTTTTTTCAATTGTATACTTTGTTGTGAACAAACTTATCTATGATTACAAGGCCATAGGCCACAATATTGTTAGAATAGCACCTCTGAATCTGTGCACTCTCACATATCGATCATAGTGCACAAAAATTCTGGAAGTAAATCAATTATTTACACACAACATGAAGGTTCATTAGAATTTGGTTATGTCAATAATGTTACAAGAAAGATAGCAATTGACAAAATCAGAGTGAGATATAAGAGAAACAAAATCTATAAGAAAGTGTTCATACTTAAATTTAGTTTAGTTTATAGACAACAATTTCAACTGATAATAGTGTGAAATAGCATAGAGTGTCATGGATGATATGAAATCAACATTCTATGGGTGCTTTGCCTCATAATGTAGATACATAAGGATATATTGATAAACATACATATTCTTCATAGGAAAAGGGGAGTCTGATACCCAATCATTCTTTTGTCATATCTATGCATTGCAGCTGTAGAGCACACATATATATAGTTTAAAATTATTCACATACCAAAATCAACCAAATCAATGTCATTTGCACCAGTTGCTACATACAATATTTAGATTGGCAACCTGTCAATCATACCAACTAGGTTAATACTGGCTACACAATAATGAAGGGAAAGTACAATAATGAAGAGAAA
>APFE030381478.1:243271-257859 GCA_000404065.3 Pinus taeda | reverse complement strand
AACTGGATTCAAAAGGGGAATTTAACTGTTGGCTTGCTCTGTTGATCCACTGCCAAATTCCTCTATAAATGTCCTAATGATGCTTAATTCATTTTATCCGTAATGAAACACGTTTAGTTTGTATAATCCTGGGCTTACATGGGCATTATAATTGGCCAAAATGCAAAGAAACATATCAGATTGTCTTCCTCTTCAACTTTGGCTCTAACCCTGATTTTCCACTTTACACAACGAAATTAACGCGAACCTCTGATTAATACAGAACTCAAAAGAGTTAATTCTGCTTTATAAACCTGACAAATCCACCCATTCAGCACTTCGTTGACTTCCATCGCAAATCACAATTGGCTCGATAATCACTATAAAACTTAACTTATGCACCCTTAGGTCACATAACTATGGAAGTGTTGGACTTATGCGTAAATCCTTTATACCCGCGCTTCTCTATTGTAAACCTTTTATAATGAAAATATATTATAAAACATGTTTTTTCCACTTTAAATACGGGCTCCGCACAATTTTCGAGGTATAGTTTCCCGCCAATTCATTCCCACTGTAGATCTGCGCTTTTCAAATCATATGGTATATAAAGGTTTCAGGTGGGACATAAGCTCGGAGAATACTCGCCTGAAATGGGTGGTTTCCTCTCTCCACCCAGTTGCTACGTTTTAAATGGTAAGTGGGAATGAGTGAGTTCCAAATAAAAACATTTACCATTTTTGCTTTGCTCGAAAACCTACCTTATAACTTTAAATCTGCCTTTTCTTTGAATTCGGATTTAACACTAATTTTTTCGTTTACACAAAAAAATCGACACAAAACACGTAAAGCGGAACTGAAAAGGAATTAACCCAATTTAATATATCTATTGAATCTGGAAACTTTATCGCAAATTACAATTGGCGATTGAACTAACACCCATTGCTCCACGGACCCGTCGGAAGTATAAAATATGGTATATATAATATCGGGTCCGAAACTCAATCGCAAATCGAAATCAGCATGTGATCATATACATAAAGTGCTTTACGGACCCATTGGAGTTATTAAGCACATTATATATCATTTTAGATCCAACCCACCCATATCGCAATTGGCATAATATACTATATATATATATTTATAGATATATATATATAAATAATTATATATATAAGTATGAATAATACACATACACATCACATACTACATACAATAAATAAATACACACATATAACATATACTAGATATACATAATCTATATATAACATATATTATATATATATAAAGAGGATGCGATATCGCGACCACCGAGGCTTTAAAAAATAACATATATATGTTTCAGGTTGCCATACGAGCAATGGCAGAATCCAAATACAAATATAACTGCGACCGTCAACTTATAACACACTTATAGTATTCGTCCGTGTTAAACTTACACTTGTTTCCTTGTAAACCGATAATTCCTTTATCTTCCCTTTCAAATGCCATATATATTATACTATTATAAATAATATTAACATATATAATATATTATATATATCCGCTCCATATATGTTTAATAATGACTGATTTGTTAGTAATATTTGAGCAGCACAATCTTTTACAATTCTTTCTTTTGTGATTTCAATGTATAATAAACAAAATAATTCATTTCCCTTAGACTCTACGGATGTAAAGAAAATAAAAGAGTTTCATTAAGGTTGAACCCCTGCAATGATTTTAAAACCACACATTGTGAATAAAGTGATAAATAACCTTAAACACAATATAAGCTACAACATCTAGCTCCAACTAGGGATAGTGATTTTTCCACAGAAGCACTAAGAACTATAGATTAGTGCCTTATCCATTGGGAATGGAGTCATATATTGCTTCTCCAATCTTAACTGTGTGAAAATTTTGTACTGTGACCCCATGCCAATATCTGTAGTGATAAGATGCTTTCATTTTGATAACAAAACATTGGCCATCATAGATCAGTAGCCTTAGTTGGGCATGGAGTCCAAAACTATGAAAACCCTGAAATATGACAACTAAAACCTGACAGTCTTGAAGTTTGACACCTCTGCAAACCAGTTTCCAACTGGGAAAGTGACCCTTATTCATCAACTAATGATTAAACTGAAGAATTGCAACTGGAAACCAAATGCTCAACACCTGAGCTTATTTATGTACAAGTCCCTACATATGTACATCACTGACCTCAATTAGGTGAATTCAATCTTCCAATGATACCAGATTAGCATTTGAGTGAATAATATTGAACCATTATGCTAGTGAATTTTTAAAATACAATTCATCCTGAATGAAAAATAAACTATGCATAAAGGCAGCTCACAACAAAAATTAGAAGAGTATCCAGAAAATGATATGTGTAGACTACTGATAAATTCTTCCATGTAATCTACCACAGGGTCTTCAAAAGTATAAGAAAAATTATTATCCTGATCAACTCCAAAAAGAAATTCTCTATGTATGAAGTTTCTTGCCCAAATAGACATTCTATTGGGATAATGTGCTTAATAGAACAATCCGTAACATCTTTAAGAAAATGATCTATGTCACTTTCATGTCTCCACTTTTCATCTCTAAGCTTTGATTGAAAATAACATGTAATTGTAACTTCAGGAGGAAAAAGGAATTTTTTCACATTACTATATGACATATGATTAACTTCAAATAGATTATTTACCTCTGATCCATGGGCATCATTGTGTTCTTCAATGCACTGATATACAATCTCTTTATCAGCTTCCTTTTTACATGAGATAGCCTCTTTTTCTATGATAGATGGCTCAATATATTGTTTTCCAACATATCCCACTTGCTGGTTTCTTCATGTATGTTCAACACCCAACTGATGCACTTCAAGAGCTTCATCCTCTTCCACATTTAAACCATTTTCGTTATAGATAGGAGGATCATCAAATTTAACAAAATAAGAACTCTGGGGATTTATTTGCAACTTAATTATTTCTTCCTCCTCTCGACTGCTGAGTAGAAATTCTTGATGCAAGATTGAACTTTCCTCTATCTGAATACTCTCTTGATATGCTTGGAACAGAGTCAACCCATTATCTGTATCATTTTGAGAACATGATAGTACCTCACTTTCAGAGACTTGCTCATAACTCTGAATGCTCGATATATTATCAACAAAATCATTAGTTTCATCAACAATATTATCCTGAGCCTTTAAGGTTTCTTTGGATTCATAATATTCACAACAACCTTCGAAAAGAAACTTGTGTGGCTAATAAGTTCTACAAGAAGAATTGAATACTGAATGGAAATCTTTAAAAGATGGAATGCTTAAAAGAGGCAGAGACCTGAACCAAACCCTAGCTTCTAGGTCTAAAGAAAACAAAAACAACTTCATCTTCACATCTTCATGAATGATGCCCTGCTGCTCCATGCATTCATGAAACTCTTGGAGACGCTAAGCTGGATCTTCATATTCCTTTTTACTGAATTTTGGAAGATACTTATTCCACACAGAAAATGCAGGCATATCATGAGGATAGCCAGTGATCCCAGTAAAATCAAATGGATCAAATTTATGGACTAAGAATGCAGGGAGAGCCATTAAAGCCCATAAAAGAAAACTTCAAAGTCCAATGGAGTCGCCAATCAATGTGCTAAGTGAAAATCCTAGGTGTAAATGTACAACCAACTACTGAAACTTGTCGTTCTCAAGAATCAACTTCAAACTTAATGAACCCACGAAAAGTGTTTTTACTCTATTGCTTTGCAGGCTGTGATCATTGTTACAATGGAGTCACCTTTTATTGCTTTTATTCGAAACCGCCAAGTATTTCCTCCTCACTGAACAACCAGAGGAAAACATGAAAAACCCACGAAAAGGTGCTCTTGTCTTCTCTCCCTGGCAATGGCGCCAATTAATGTTGTTCCTTAAGAAACCAATTTCCTAGCTGTGGGGAAATTGTGCTTAAGACATTAATAAAAAAATTTATTGTCACTTATTGTTTGTTGTGTTCTCAAATGAAGGACCTAGAAAACTTGGTCTTTGACTCTTAATACATGTATGACCAGAACATCTCAGAATGCGATTTTTGCTAGATATAAATGATGAATGAAGAAAGTTTTAAGGAGAAGTTAAAGATAATATGTTGAACTTTCACAGAAACTACTATCTATAACTTAGAGGAACTATGATAATGAGAACTGAATCATAGACAATATGTTGATATTTCACAGAAACTATTATCTATAACTTAGAAAGGAAGTGAGCACTTCAAGTATAGGAGCGCTCTTTTAAGTAATTTTAACTTTATCTACATAAGCAAATAAAGGCCTGCAGCTTCATTACTATACTTGAAAAGAAGAAAACATAGCATGACACATGACAGAGAAGCTTACAAAATTATATGCAACAACTTATGGAAACTTCTAATTCTTTCATTAATCAATGATGATATCAGGAATATAGTTGCCGAGTCTCCAGGTTCTCCAAAGTTCGAACCCTTTCTTAGTAAATTTTCCTCTTTTTATACATTGTGGAATAGTTGCTGATTTTTGAAACTGCCCAAACTATCTAATTAATTTTCTAACTATATGAAGTAAAAACTATTACAAAATTTTACAGAGGGTAAAAGACACCTCAAAGAACATGAAATAACAAGAACATAACTAGATTTAGAAGCGAATGATAACTATTGGCTTTCTTTGTTGATTCGCTGTCGAATTCCTCTGTAAATTCCCTAATGATGCTTAATTCATTTTAGCCGTAATGAAACGCATTTAGTTTGTATAATCCTGGGCTTACATGTGCATTCTGATTGGCCAAAATGCAAAGAAACATATCGGATTGTCTTCCTCTTCAACTTCGGCTCTAACCCTGATTTTCCACTTTACACAGTGAAATTAACGCAAACCTATGATTAACATGGAACTCAAAAGAGTTAATTCTGCTTTATAAACCTGTCAAATCCACCCGTTCAGCATTTTGTTGAATTCCATCACAAATCGCAATCGATCCAATAACCATTGTAAAACTTAACTTATGCACCCTTAGGTCACATAACTATGGAAGTGTTGGACTTATGCGTAAATCCTTTATACCTATGCTTCTCTATTATAAACCTTTTATAATGAAAATATATTATAAAACATCCTTTTTCCGCTTTCCATACGGGCTCTGCACAATTTTCGAGGTATACTTTCTCACCGATTCATTCCCACTATAGATCTACGCTTTTCAAATCAGACAGTCTATAAAGGTTTCGAGTGGGACAGAAGCCCAGAGAATACCTGTCCAAAATGGGTAGTTTTCTCTCTCCACCTGGCTGCTACATGTTGAATGATAAGTGGGATTGGGTGAGTTCCAAATAAAACCATTTACCATTTTTGCTTTACCCAAAAACCTGCCTTATAACTTTAAATCTGCCTTTTCTTTGGATTCGACTTTAACACTAATTTTTTCATTTGCACAGCAAAATCGATGCAAAACACGTAAAATGAAACTGAAAGAATTAGCCCAATTTAATAAATCTATCGGATCCGGAAACTTTATCACAAATCACAATCGGCGATTGAATTAACACCCATTGCTTCGCGGACCCATTGGAAGTATAAAATATGGTATATATATAATATCGGGTCCGGAACCCAATCGTAAATCGCAATCGCCATTGTGAACATATATATAAGGCGCTTTACTAACCCGTTGGAGTTATTAAACACATTATATATCATTTCGGGTCTAGTCCACCCATCTCACAATCGGCATAGCCACACACACACACACACACACATATATATTAAGAGTTATGCGATGTCCCAGACCTGCCGAGTCTTATAAAACATAACATATATATGTTTCGGGTCCGCCATCATGAATCGCAATCAGCAGATCCATATACATATATATAACTGCGGACCCACCAAACTTTATAAAACACAACTTATAGTATTTCGGGTCTGGTGTTAACACTTTAACACTTGTTTCCTTTGTAAATCCGATGTATTCCTTTATTTCTTTCTCGTTCCAATATGCACTTATAGATATATATATATATATATATAATATAATATAAATAATATTAATAATATATAAATAATATATATATATATATATAATATTATATATATATAGCCATTTATTTAATGACTTGATTTGTTTGTATAGTAACTTTGGCTACTCCGAGGCCGATTCTTTTACAATTCTTTCTTTTGCATTTCAATGTATAATAAAAAAATACTTCATTTCCCTTAGACTCTGCAGATGTAAACTAAATAAAAGAACTTCATTAAGGTTGAACCCTTACAATGATTTTAAATCCACACATTGTGAATAAAGTGATAAATAAGCTTAAACACAATATAAGCTTCAACAGTTTCAATGCAAGATCTAGACATTCTACAACATTCATGAAACTCCTGGAATTAGTCTTAATTATGGCACTATTTTTGATAAGTCATTAAATAAAAAGAAGGGGCATTCAAAATTGATGTGTGCCTCACTTTTCAACGAGAAAATAGGGTCTCCACCTGTTGTGCTTGTCAAGAAACCTCTATTTATTAAAGCTAGTAGTAAAATATTACTTTAATAAATGGCGACCCTTTCAAAAAATGTATATACCAAAAAGTCAATCCTAGTATGTAGATATTTCTTTCGTTTTTGGAATAAATTAAGATATCAAGCAAAACCTCCGAAACCCTTAAAATGCTACTTTTCCATATTTAGCATCAAATGCATCTCAGATGATTCCTTTCTAACCCACCACGATCTATGATAAAACAATTGAAAAAGTAAATCTATATTCGAAAAATGGCCATAATGTTAGAAGGTTCTCAAAAGCTTCTTTAAAAAGCCAAAGTCTCGCATTGCAACATAATTGTTTATAAATGAATTCTCTTAAGAGGTTATCCCAAAGTATTGTGACCTGCGAGATTGCGATGGTATAATAACTTTCTTGCATTGCATTTCAATCATGCGACACAAGCCTCGACCTATTATATGTCGATATTGTGATATGTGATCTCAACCTGAACCCACCTCTTAATCTTTCTGCCAAAACATACATAGGTCCATTATTCATTAAAAAAGAAACCCGATAATTAATGACATTTTTTCTCGCATCTCACATCTCGCACAAACTCACAAAGTGGTAAGATAAACAAAAAACAAATTATGTGATATAGTGATCTATGATATTGCTTTGCAAATCGCAAAATCACTATCATCGTGGTTTAAAGGCTCACCACCCTAGGAGATTGTTTCCCGATTCATGATGTGAATATTTATGGACATTTAAGTTAAAAGATAATGGATCATTAGTGGGAATTTATGAAGAAGTAACTGTATTTATGTGTAAAAGGCCATTTAGAGTGATTTGATATCAACTCACAAGATTTCAAATAAAACACCTTTATCACCTTTACTAGTTTTCTTTATCGATTCATTCCTATGTTCAATATCATTTTTATCCGGTAAGTTGTACCTCTTGAAACTTTCAGGGAAAAACCGCAGAACAGGGAGCTGAAATCAATGGTGAAGAAAGGAAAAGTAGTCTCCTCTGAGAAGTCAGAAATGACTATGTTGTTCATATATACTACATGTAAAAGGAAGCAGGGACATCTACATGGTAAACTATGTATCAGTTACTAGAAGAGGAACAACCAAGGATTATTTAGACAACGGTTACAGTCAATGGGCGCAATTCCTCTGATGCTTCCCTAAATGAACTTGCGTGCTCATTCATGCACCGAATAGCTGTGCGACCAAAAATAATCCCTTATACCAACATGGTTAAGTGGATCATTGATGAAGCTGATATATCTCTTAGAGAATTCAAAACAGGAGGCCAGGGAGTTATAGGATCTATCACTCCAAATAACTTAAGGCTTATGTACCATTTACTGGAACCATAGGTTACCTACAACAGGCAATTTGTTGAGAAGTTCGTCAAATAAAATGAAGACCCAGTGGATTGCACAAAGAATTGGTCAAATAATGAAGAAAGAATTAAGAAAGACAAAAATGGTATGTACACCACCGCATCTATTTGTCCCCCTTTCTATTTTGTTGCGGCTATGCTCTATAGACTATTTGGAAAACCTGACAGTAACAAATTTTCCTTCGAATGGTTGCCCTTAATAGATGCAGGCATTAACGCAAAAATAATAGATTAGGCATAAATCCTATCTGACAATTTAGCTAAAGCAATTATAGAGTATAGAAGGAAAAGGAGTATTGCTTTGAGGGTTTAACCTACGCTTTTCATGTGTGCTTATGTTATGGATGCTATTTGTTCTGGTTCTAAATTCCCTCTTGTGGACTATTCAAGATCCACTTCATATTCACATCCACCACAAAGATATGTGGGAATCCAATTTTGAACCACATTTTTTCAAGATTTGCCACGGGGTTATGTGTCCCATCCATAAGCGAATCTATAACCGAGATGCTCCCATATTCTCTCAAGAAGCCAAGATAGACATCCTCCCAGTAGCTCGATGGTTTGGGGAAGAGACATTTACATATATCAGAGTGTTTGGCAGCATCTCTTCTCCCCATGTTCTCCCTTTCTATGTCTTAGATAAATTAATGGCTAGAGAGATAGCTTATCAGACATGTAGTGAAGGAGGGATGAGTAAATCATTGAAGGATTCAAAGAAGGCCATTTGGCCTCAATTTCCTATAACATGTGGAGTGTTTGAAATACATGACCTTGGACATGCGTTTAGGGAAGTAGATAATTGTTATCTCTACAACTACCTAAGTTCCTCGGAACACAATACGACCCATTCAGTATTGTCAAGGATTTTACCACTATGGTCAAAGTAAAAATATTCAGCCATGAGAAGGACCCATTTGATGATGTTTTCTTACAGAAGAATAACTTCAAAGAATTGAAACATATGGCACAAATAGTTTTTGATCGAGAGGGTCTTGAAACATTTTATAGCTATAGAGAAAAGAGATTATCAAAGATCCCATTGGACCAATTGATTATTGAACCAATAAGGGAGCCCACTCTCAGTGTAAGCATAGATGGTAACCCTAAAGAAAAATATAAAACCAATTTTGGGAAGGCATCCGAGAAGTCATCAGAAATAAGAAAAGCAGGAGCAGAGAATCAATCTAGGACACATCCCAATCTACAGCAAAGACAGATGAACAGACTTCGACCATCAAGCAGATTGAAACCTATACTCCCCCTATACTAATAATAAAGCCTCTAGTAATTGATTTGGAAGAGGAGTGGGATAATTTCAATAGAAAACTCAACATAGAGGAACACGCACCGAAGACACAAATGACATATCAAGAAACAACTCTGGAAATTATAATAGGGGGAATTGTGAATACTCAAGAAATATAACACATTCCCATTAACCCCACCTTTGAGATTGTTTTAAGAATAAAAGAAATACCCACTCTTGATGTATTTTACAACCCACAGCACAAGGCTATTATGAAGAGACAAAGAAAGAAAAGAAAATTGGAATCTATAACTGCTACCACCCCAGACAATGAACCGATGGATGTCCTATGGAAAGACTCATCTACCAACCCTTCAACCAACTTTATTAGGCTCTCGCAGTTCACAGACGCATATGCTACGACAACCATTGACAAAGTAGCAGAGGTACAACTATTTCTCAAAGAAAAGGAAGACAAAATTTTGTCACTAGAACAACAGTTACAGCAAGCCAAGACCAACCAACAAGTAGAAATACAATTGGCTAAGCTACAACAGGAGTTCCAACAAATGCAAATAGAACATCAAAGCAGGTTGTCAGGTAAGGAGGCATAGATACAGAGCATAACATATCTGCATAAGGACGACCTAAAGATCGATTAGTTTGTCACTGAAGCACTTAGCCTCAACTCTCAGCTCACACACCAAAAGGTATTGCTATGCCAAAAAATCTCGCAGTGGAATTCTCACTCTGAAATAAGCAACAAGTTAACAAGCCAAGTCGTGGAATTGTGATTGGAATATGATGAAATTCTTAAGAAGGTTTTACATTTTATAACTTGGAAAAATTACGAGAATGGGAGAAGAGCCGACATGCCCAAACTAGATGAATCACACAACGAGATCTTATTCACGAATTGGGGTTCTCGGCTCAAAGAAGCAGAATAGGCAACAAAGGATGCGACAACAACAACAAACAGTGTCATTGAAAATGTAAATGAAAATTTGCGTAATTCTAATCTTGTGGAAGAAACCACCCTTGGTTTCCTTCCAAATGCAAAACAACTTGAATTACAGTGGAAGCAAGCAACAAAAGAAAGAACAAAAGCAATTAGGAAAGTAACCAAGTTAAACTAGGAGGCTTATTCGCAATATCTGGTAAAACCGCACAGCCAATGCATGACCCTGAAATGCATAATTGTTTCTATCGAGAAAATGGTGCCAACACTCATCAATGTTGTGTTTACAGGACAACTGAAAGTTGAAGTCGACCAACCTACACTCCTCAAGACCATGCTAGATATTTTCGATCTGAAAGGTCGAATGCAGGATTAGTCATTATGCACATTTCTATTTTTGTTTTATTTTTCTTAAACTGAGGCAGGTCGTTTAAACCTCCTCATTTTTTTTTGTAATAATCTATTTTTAGTTTCATGAGTTAGTATTTAAACCCCTCTCATGCACTTAGAGAGGGGTCCAGAAATTTTATCAAAACATTCTTCAGAACATGCACTTCTGTTCCCTTTGAGGAAGTTCTGGTGAGATTAATGGACCATGATTTATTTTCTACTTGAATTTGACATCTTCTATTGAAATGTACTTTTTTATTCTTAGATGATGTTGGTTGATTTGAAAGTAGATCAATATTGCTGGAGCACATGAGTAGAACATATTATAAATGGTACTTTTATCTCTTAATTCATTTTACTTATGTATCAAGCAATACATTATATTCAAGTTATTTATGTATGAAAGTTTGAATTTTAGATTGCCATTACTGCACTTTTGTATGATGAAGATTTAGAGTTTATGCTAAATACATGAATGATTTTTATGCGATATATCTCTTATATCGTTTTGGCTAACTTTTTATACGAAATGATCATTGTTAAACGGATTCACTCCTTATCATAATTAAATGATCTTTATTATCATTTACTTTCAGACATCATTTTAGATCGCATATTTCATGTTACTCCCAGGATAGTTATAGTTAGATGAATATTTTTTATTAGGACAAATTGCATATGATTATTGATTAGATCATATTAGTTTAAAGTTGAGTATTACTCCAAAAATCTCAAAAATATCATCCCATTAGCACAAGCATAAAAATAGATTGGGAAACTAGTCCCATCATCCCCAGTCGGAACCACTATTCCAAACGGAAAAGGAGTTGTCCTAAGGTCTGGACTGGGTGGTTATCCCCATTGTTGAGGAGACGATTTTTGAGCCTTCAACATATTTGGCACCTGAAGGAGGGCCTGACTGTGAATGGAAACTAAATCCAAAACTATAGGCCATTCTAAGAGTAAAACTCCCTCATCATCACCTCCAACTTCTCTTTCGTATTCCAAATCTCCTATTCTCAAGCAAGTAGTTGAGAAAAAAAATACAGAGTCCACTACTGAAATCCTAAACAAGCCAGACAGTTCTTCTTCTGAACCCCCTGAAGTACAATCTTTGATCCACCAATTGCAAGGGATTTCAATATCTCAAGAAGAGTCTCAGTTATCCCAAGGCAGTGTCACTTCTCCGTATATCCCATCGCAACCGTTAATTAGAGTGAAGAGTGAAAAACTTGGAATCCCACCAGTTGAGTTCCCTCTACCAAGGCGAAAAAGGGCTAGGAAAATACCATCAGAATCTGACAACGAGATTCTTTCGTCATCATCATCCATTCCATCCATACCATCGCAAGGTCGCGCACCTGCTTCCCAACTCCATATCATAATTCACACAAGTACATGAGCTTCACCATCCTCTACCTATTCACTTTCAACCCCTGCTTCATCCTCTTCTACTAATAGCTCAATAATGGCACATAATCAACCTCAACGAAGGCCATGGACCAACCCAGGAGCTGTGAGAATGCCTGCACCTTTGACCCAATTGCCAGCTCATCCAGAAAAATGGTTACCTAAATTTAACCCTGATAGTGGTCTGTTAGCTTAAGAACATATAAATAATTTTATGATATCTATCAATTTGAATGGAGTAATAGAAGAGGACACAGTTGTAAGATTATTCCCATATAAATTACAAGGAGTAGCTAGATCATGGTACTTTTCATTACCGTCAGGCTCAATTAATAGTTGGGAGGCTTTTCAAGACAATTTTTAACTAAATTTGGAGATGATAGATCAACAACAACTTTGATAAATGACCTCTCCAATTTGAAAGTTGAACCTAAAGAACCCACTAAGGACTTCAATTCGCGTTTCAATAAGTTATTAAATAAAATACATGCGGTGTCTAAGCCTAGCGAGGAGGTCCAAAATGAATGGTACATTTCTGCTTTACCTTCAAACACAACCATCTTCGTTGATAGAGCTTCCAAACTGAAATTAGCATAAAATATGAAAGAAGCAATAGCTGTTGAAAAATGTATCTTGGCCATAGAAAAGAAAAACACATTAGAGGAAATAAAATCCAAGAAAGTAACCTTTAGAGATGATTCTAGGAAAAATCCACCAAAGGATCCTTTTGATCTGGAAGGGTTACAAAAAGTCCTCAAGACCATGTCCAACGAAATGGTGGACATAAAAAAATAGTAGCATAATCATCTTCCAAGAAACCTTTTAGACCATATAAAAGGAATGCCCCATCTGATCCTAAACCTCCAAATGCTATATAGAATGTTGAATCGGATGGGGAAGAGGAAGAAGCCTCAAGTCAAGAACAAATTGATGATGAAGAAATAACAGAATTACAAGGAATGTGGGATTTTATCCTTCCAAATGAGGAGGACGAGGAAGCACTACCCATTTCCACTAGAAGCAGAAATCAGCTTGATCCACCTCAATCAAGTTCAAAGCAAAAAAATTCAATTCCACCTCTAAGAGATAAAATTGTAGGTAAGAAATATTCCCTGAAATCTACTCAAACAAACCCTACCCAATCAGATTTTTTACCATCATCCAAAACTCTGATAATTCCTAACGAAATGGAATACAATATTATTGAGGATATGAAGAAAACTAGGGCAAACATCACCTTTCATGAGCTTAGTAAGTTAAAGCATCAGTAGAAGCTACTTTTGAAAGAACTCAAAGTGGTTCCCACTACCCTGCTTCCTGCCATAGTAATGTCACAGGCCACTTAGGAAATGGGAAGACCCCATAGTATTTCTTCAAACAAAATTGATCCAAATGACATCGCTCTAATTGGTGGTAGATCTAAATCTCGTACTCTGACATTTCTCCTTAATTTTGAAGTCTTTAATACAAACTTGCACAATTGTTTAGTTGATTCTGGTGCTTCATCTAACATTTTGCCTAGAACAGTCTGCGCTAAGTTAAACTTCCAGCCTCAAAAATTTGCAGTACGAATAGTACAATTAGATCGGTCTCATGTCGAAGTCGTTGGGGAACTAAATCAAGTAACCATTAGACTTTCATCAAACCCAAAAGTTTGTCAAGTCATTGATATACTTGTAGCTGTGTTAGGCCCCTATACTACTAGTGTAACCCCTTATTGTAATTAGTACAACCCACTTATTATGTTGATGTACCCTTGTAGTGCCCATATTGTTACTATTGTGCCCTGTAGAAGCCCACTATTGTTATTATTGTGCCCTTACATTATTATTGTTATGTCAGCTCTGTTTATGTTATGACCCCTTAGACTCCTATATATAGAAAGGAGGTCTTTTCATTTGTATCATCCAAGAATTGTTCATTTATGTAATGTAAAGGAGGTTGCCCCCTCGAAGAGGTTGAATTCTAAGGCGTTAATCTATCTTTTCTATCTTTTCTTGAGCTAGTTTCATAACATTTGGTATCAGAGCTTTGGATTCTAGGGTTTCACTACTCCAAACAGGTCATTGTGGCATTTTCGCTATAACTTTTTTTCTGCGATGTTTTAGAAGCTAAAAAAAAACCCATTTCAGAAGAAATCACGCTGAATCTTGGATCCGAATTTCAGAGCTTTTCGCACTATATTTGTTGAGATATGATCTGAGGAAGTTGGTCTTTTTGTAGATTCCTGAATTAGATTCCAATTAGGTGACCTGGGGAAAATAGTCATAACTTTCTCTTTGAGCATTGGATTGAAATTTTGTAAGAAGGTACAGAAAGAGGACGGACTGTAGTTTCTTGTATATATTTTTCAGTGCGAAAGGTTGAAATAGTGACACGTGGCACTTCATACAAGTTCGCTCTTCTGGAAATGTCTATAATCAGGTCATCTTGGGAGATTGTGCATAACTCTTTCTTGGAGAATCCAATTTGGATCAGGCTGGTGGCATTGGAAAGAGGACGCAGAGGGCTACTACAGATCGTAATTTCAGAACTTAAAGATCTGAAGGTACAGAGTTACAATCGTTTCAAGATCGAGCTCATAAAATCAAGAAAAAGCAAGATGAGGAAGTTTGATGGCAAGGATCCGGTAAATTGGATACTTCAGATGGAGCAATATTTTGATCTATATGGTGTACCA
>APFE030381478.1:220762-241997 GCA_000404065.3 Pinus taeda | reverse complement strand
GTTGCCCCCTCGAAG
The DNA here is from genome assembly GCA_000404065.3 of Pinus taeda. Lineage (NCBI taxonomy): Eukaryota > Viridiplantae > Streptophyta > Pinopsida > Pinales > Pinaceae > Pinus > Pinus taeda. The sequence continues at coordinate 241,982 of APFE030381478.1, read as the reverse complement.
AGGCTGAATTCTAAGGCGTTGATATATCTTTTCTATCTTTTCTTGAGCTGGTTTCATAACAAGCTGACATTCCTGAATTATATGGCTTAATTCTCAGTAGGGATTGGTCAGAAAAGCTCCATGGTTACTTCGCAACCGACATCGCCATGTCTTCCAGCTAGCCATATCATCGATCAGGCATGGGCATCAACCATTCATCATTCGGCGAATTGACTTTCCATCCATTTCTTTGAAGTGTTGGGGATAGAGGTCTCACATGTGGCTTCCCTATAACAGCAAGCCAAATTAGATAAGGGTTGATCGAGAGAAACATCAAAAATATATAATGACAAAACTAGAAGGAGAAAATGAGCCAGTAGCATATAGAAATAATATAATCAGAAATTATTCTGTTGAGTCATTCCTAGGGAATTTCAATGCTCATTCATCACCTTTCTTAGAAAACTTTGTTGTATCTCAAATCTAAAATTATTCCCAAACAGACACCTCTAAATGTTTGAATTTTGTAGATAAACCTGTACATAAATCTTTATTTTGGAAATTATTTTTTGATGGATCTAGATCCAATGATGGAGCCAGGGCAGGATGCATATTAGTTAGCCTAGAGGTGGAAAATACAATGCTAGCATGTAGACTTGAATTCTATTGCACAAACAATATTGTTGAATATGAGGCGTTGGTTCAAGGTTTGTACAAAGCAATTGGTCTTAATATCAAATACCTTTAAGTGTTTGGAGACTCCGAAATTATCGTTAGACAAGTAAGAAATACTATACACTATCTATCAAGACATTTGAAACACTATCAATCGCTATTCCAAGACCTGACTTCACATTTTATAGCATTTAATATTTCTTGAATCCCAAGACTCCGAAATGCTAGCGTTGATCTCCTAGCTAATGTATCTTCCAAGCTTATTCCACCAGAAGACTACAACCCAAATCGATTCTCCATTGAATTAATTTTTAGGTTGTTTATCCCTGATAATATCACCAATTGGAGATTATTTAACAACGATCCCAATGTCATAAGCTTCCTCACCTCAGAAGGCTCTTATGAGGACCAGATAGTTGATGAAGACCAACATGACAACCAACTGAAGCAAGAAACCAACAACAATGCTATACCAAAATCTGTAGTTAAATTGGAAGATTTATACAACCTCAAAGATAGGTTCTAATGATCTACTAATTCAAAACTTCAGAGTTCAACTCTGGGGTATGAATTAATCAATATTGGAACTGACACGAAACCACAAAACATCAATCTACGTCTCAGACTCACATCTGAAGAAAAATCAGCTTTTATACATCTGTTGAAAAAATATAAGAATGTCTTTGCTTGGAATTACAATGATCTTAAAACCTATGACACTTCTATTATTCAACATACGACCCCATGACCTATGACGAAAAACCTGTTCAGCAGAAATTGAGAAAAAATCATCCCAATTTAGAAAGCTAGATTAAGTTTGAATTAAATAAACTACTAAAGGCCAAAATTATTTTTCTTATCAGGCACTCTAGGTGGGTCTCCAATATCGTCCCAGTCAAAAAGAAAAACGGTGATATTTGGATTTGTATAGACTTTCGCAATCTCAATAAAGCTTGCCAAAAGGAAAATTTTCCGTTGCCTCCCATGGAACAGATATTGCAACCAGTTGCAGGCTCAGAATTAATTTCCTTCCTAGATGGTTTCTCAGGTTACAATCAAATCTTAGTCCATCCAGACGATCAACTGAAAACCACATTCATAACAAAATGGGGCACTTATCCCTATCAAAATATGTCATTCAGAATAATTAACGCTGGTGCCACTTTCTAAAGAGCCATGGATATTGCCTTCAAGGGTTTAGTAAACAGGTCAGTGGTAATCTACTTAGATGATATAATTGTATATTCCAAAAAACGTAGTAATCATCTGAGAGATCTAAAACAAATATTTGAACGTTGTCAAAAGTATGGGATTTCCCTTAACCCCAAAAAGTCTTTTTTCGCATTAAGTGAAGGAAAACTCGTTGGATTTATTGTGTCCAAAACAGGGATTCATATTGACCCTGACAGGATTAAAGAAATTTTCGAAATACCTTTGCCCCATAACAAAAAATCGATGCAACCTTTCCTTGGTCAAATAGATTTTGTCAAACAATTTGTCCCTAAATTTTCAAGGATTGTATTACCACTTCAAGCCATGATAAAGGAAAATTCTCTGTTTAAATGGGGTTAGTTGGAACATGAAGCTTTTAACTTCATAAAACAAGCAATCATAAATGCCTTGTCTTTAGCAATGCCTAATTTTTCCAATCATTTCATCTTGTAAACTTTCTCTTACGAGAAATCATATGCAGCCATATTGACTCAAGCAGATCAAGACAAAGCTGAAGCCCTAATTTCTTTCTTTAGCTCCAATTACAGGGAACTGAATTACATTAATCAGATGTTGAAAAACAAGCTTACGATGTTTTCAAATCAATAAAACACTTCAGACCTTTTCTTCTCAAAACCCACACTAAGGTGATAGTACCATTCTCAACAGTAAGAAATCTTCTATTACAAAGGGATGTGGGTGAAAAAAGAAAAAATTGGGTTATGGATCTACAATAATACGACATTGAAATCAAACCAGCAAACATTGTGAAAGGTCAAGGTTTTTGTAGGATGTTTGTAGGAGCATCAAATATCTCAAAATCATAGAATTCAGGTGACGATGTGCAAATCTGTGAGGTAAGCCTTACCAACACTGAATAGACATATGCTGATATAATATTCTATTTAAAAAATGGATATGCACCTGAACATTTGAATTATCGAAAGAAAATAGCCTTGAGGTTGAAAGCTAAACAGTATCAAATTGTCAACAATGTCTTGTTTAGAATGAATTAGGATTCTGTTTTGCTTAGATGTCTCGAGAAATCCAAAGCAGAGAAAGTACTACAGGAACTTCACGATGGACAAGTTGGTAGACACTTTGCAGGAGATGCTATAGCACATAAAATCCTACATGTAGGTTATTACTGGCCAACCATATTCAAAGATGCACACAGTTATGTAAGGAAATGTAAGATATGTCAAACAACTGCTGGAAGACAAAGGAAACTAGCATTACTATTACAACCAGTTAACATTGATTAGCCATTTGAACAGTGGGGATTGGACATAATAGGTGAGATCATTCCTCATTCTTCTAAGCAACATAAATATATCCTTACAGCCATCGATTATTTCACGAAATGGGTCGAAGCAATTCCGCTCAAGGTATCCAACTCTAAGAATATTATTGAATTTATAGATCGATTTATCATCACCAGGTTTGGTTTACCTTACGCCTTAATGTTTGATAATGCATCTTACTGTTCAGGAAATGCTATGATAGAGTTTGCTCTTAAAGAGGCTTTAAACCTAAATACTCTGCTAATTATTATCCACAAGGAAATGGGTTAGCCGAATCTACAAATAAGAACCTTATCAGGATTATTAAAAGAACAGTGGGTCAAAGTCAAAAGAACTGGCATAAGTCTTTAGTGTTTGCTCTGTGGGCAGATCGAATAACTCAAAAAACCTCCATCGGCACTTCTCCTTTTAATATGGTTTATGGGAAATAAGTTGTCTTACCAAAAAACATAGCTATTCCCTCATTTTCCTTAGTTCAATTCATCGAAGAGACTCCTTCCTTGTCTATGCAACTTACACAATTACAAATCCTTAAACTTGAAGAGGAGCGAGAAAAGGCTAGAATTACCCATGCACATCATCAGTAGTTAGTCAAAGCGTCCTTTGATTCAAATTTTTTATCTTCAAAGAATTTCCAACTCAGAGACTTAGTGTTAAAATGGGATAAATCCCACGAAGAGAAAGGCAATCATACGAAGTTCCAATGGATGTGGCTTGGCCCATTCCAGATTGTTGAGCTAATAGACCCATCAACTTTTTTGCTACAAGATTTAGTAGGCAAGAGAGAAAACTTGTCTATTAATGGACAGGTCCTAAAGAAATACTTTCCATAGAAAATGATCTCTTCTAATAACTGTACAGTATATTCTTTAGTTTAACTTTCTTTGGAAATAATAATACAAGTTGAAAACATTTGAGTTTGGCTTTGTTGAGCGATAGTTTCTCTTTTTAATTTTTCTTTTCGCTTGTATAAGGTAGAAATGGTTATGAAAATTAATCCTCATTCATGAAATAAATAGTTGAGTGCTACAGCTCCAAAACTTCCTCTTTTTCTATTAAGTTATCCAATCTTTTATAAAGCTTAACTTTAGAAAGAAATTTTCTTTACATCAGTCAGGAAAAGTATCAATAACAAAGCAAAGTTTTTGTGCGGAAAAGCGTCTTTAAACTCTACAATTTTCATCCAGCAACTCTTAAGGAGCCAATGATTCCCCTCACTTGAGTAGCTTCCAATTTTAGAGTGTAATTCTAAAAATACTTTAAACTTAAAGATAAGAGGTCTCAACAAGAGCCAGCTTACCATGATCATAAGATTATAACCAACTAACATTACCAATACTGAATATCAAAACCGGGTAATGGTTTGAGATTGTATCAATCAAAAGACAAGGGGTCTCATCAAGAGCCAGCTTGTTCAGTTCAGTTATAAACCAAGTGAATGGAATTGTCAATTTTGGCCACCAAACCAAGACATTGTCCTTTAAGAAATAAAATAAGAATGAATTACTTCAATAAAATAAATAAAGCATCAAGTATACTGAAGAAGTTATCTTTAAATCTACATTCTTACTTAAGTGGGATACTGAATCACTGTTGGATAACAGGGAACCCTATCAAGGCTATGAACGCCTGCTGGCAACAGAGGCTCTACCTACGACAAATGTGTATGCCAAAACTGGTCTAACGAGATTCTTTTGCTTTTATCTTTATAACCAAGTAATGACTGATGTAAGTAAAAGGAATATCTGTGAGAAAAGGACAATCAGAAGAAATATTGTAAGAGAAGATGTTGTTTATTGATAGACGAGCAGTACTACTTACCTTGTATTCCATGCAATTTAGTTTTATTTTCAAAACTATCTTTATTTTAGAAGTTTTAGAAAATTCAAAAAATTCTCAAAGATAACTGGTTCTTCTAAGTGAATTGTCAATTGTTGTGCTTGTCAACAACCCCCTATTTATTAAAGCTAGTAGTAAAATATTACTTTAATAAATGGGGACCCTTTCAAAAAATGTATATACCAAAAAGTCAATCCTAGTATGTAGATATTTCTTTCGTTTTTGGAATAAATCAAGATATCAACCAAAACCTCTGAAACCCTTAAAATGCTACTTTTCCGTATTTAGAATGAAATAAATCTTAGGCAATACCTTTCTAACCCACCATTATCTACGATAAAGCAGTTGAAAAAAGTAAATCTATATTCGAAAAACATTCATAATGTTAGAAGGTTCTCAAAAGCTTCTTTTAAAAGCCAAAGTCTTGTATCGCAACATAACTATTTATAAACGAATTATGTTAAGAGGTTACCCTGAAGTATTGTGATCTGCGAGATTGCGACGGTATAATAGCTTTCTCGCATCGCATTTCAATCATGCGACACAAGCATCGACCTATTATATGTCGATATTGCGATATGCAATCTCAACCTAGACCCACCTCTTAATATTTCCACCAACACATACGGAGGTCCATTATTCGTTAAAAAAGAAACCCGATAATTAATGATGTTTGTTTCTCTCATCTCGTATCTCGCATAAACTCAAAAAGTGGTAATATAAACAAAGAACAAATTATGTGATATAGTGATCTGCGATATTGCTTTGCAAATCACAAAATCATTATCATCACAGTTTAAAGGCTCACCACCCTAGGAGATTGTTTCTCGATTCATGATGTGAATATTTATGGACATTTAAGTTAAAAGAAAACGGATCATTAGTGGGAATTTATGAAGAAGTAACTGCATTTATGTGTGAAAGGCCATTTAGAGTGATTTGATATCAACTCACGAGATTTCAAATAAAACACCTTCATCACCTTTACTGGTTTTCTTTATTGATTCATTCCTACGTTCAGTATCATTTTTATCCCATAAGTTGTTCCTCTTGAAACTTTCAGGGAAAAACCGTGGAACAAGGAGCCGAAAGCAATGGTGAAGAAAGGAAAAGCAGTCTCCTATGAGAAGCCAGAATTGACTTCGTTGTTCACAAATACTACATGTAATAAGGAAGCAGGGACGTCTACATGGGAAACTATGTATCAGTTACTAGAAGAGGAACAACCAAGGATTCTTGAGACAACGATTACAGTCGATGGGCACGATTCTTCTGATGCTTCCCTAAATGAACTTGCGTGCTCATTCCTACATCGAATAGCCACGTGACCGAAAATAATCCCCTATACTGACATGGTTAAGTGGATCATTGACGACGTTGATATATTTGATAGAGAATTCAAAATAGGAGGCCAGGGAGTTATAGGATCTTTCACTCAAGATAACCTAAGGCTTATGTACCATTTACCAAAACCACAGGTTACCTACAATAGGCAATTTGTTGAGAAATTCATCAAAGAAAATGAATACCCGATGGACTTCACAAAGAGTTGGTCAAATAATGAAGAAAGAATCAAGAAGGACAAAAACAGTATGTACACCACTGCATCTATTTGTTCCCGTTTTTTGTTTTGTTGTAGCTATGCTCTGTAGACTATTCGGAAAACTCGGCAGTAACAAATTTTCCTCAGAATGGTTGCCCTTAATAGATGCAAGCATTAATGCAACAATAATAGATTGGGCACAAATCTTGTCTTACAATTTAGCTAAAGCAATTATAGAGTATAGAAGGAAAAGGAGTATTGCTTCGAGGGTTTACCCTCCGTTTTTCATGTGTGCTTATGTTATGCATGCTATTTGTTTTTGTTCTAAATTCCCTCTTATGGGGTGGAAGTGGACTATTCAAGATCCAATTCCTATTCACATCCACCACAAAGATATGTGGGAATTGAATTTTGAGCCACATTTTTTAAAGATTTTCCACAGGGTTATGCTTCCCATCCATAAATGAATCTATAACTGAGATGCCCCCAGATTCTTTCAATAAGTAGAGATAGACATCCTCCCAGTAGCCCATTGGTTTAGGGAAGAGACATTTACATATATGAGAGTGCTTGGTAGCATCGCCTCTCCCCATGTTCTCCCTTTCTATGTCCCAGATAAATTAATGGCTAGTGAGATAGCCTATCAGACATGTAGTGAAGGAGGGATGAGCAAAACATTGAAGGATTCAAAGAAGGCCAATTGGCCTCAATTTCTTGTATCATGTGGAGTGTTTGCATTACATGACCTTGGACATGTGTTCAAGGAAGTAGATAATATGTTATCTCTATGACTACTTAAGTTCCTTGGAAGACAATACGACCCATTCATTATTGTCACGGATTTTACCACTATGGTGAAAGTAAAAATATTCAACCATGAGAAGGAACCATTTGATGATGTTTTCTTACAGAAGAATACATTCAAAGAAGTGAAACATATGGCATAGATACTTTTTGATCAAGAGGGCCTTGAAACATTTTATAGCTACAGAGGAAAGAGATTATCAAAGATCCCATTTGACCAATTGATTATTGAACCAATAAGGAAGCCCACTTCCAGTGTAAGCATATATGGTGACCCTAAGGAAAAAATATAAAACCAATTCTGGGAAGGCATCCGAGAAGTCTTTATAAAATAGGAAAAACCAGGAGCAGAGAATCAATCCAAGACATATCCCAGTCTACAGCAAAGACAGACGAACAAACTTCGACCATCAAGCAAACTGAAACCCATACTCCCCCTATACCAATAATAAAGCCTCTGGAAATTGATTTGGAAGAGGAGTGGGATAATTTCAACAGAAAAACTCAACATAGAGGAACAAGCACCAAAGACACAAATGACACATCAAGAAACAACTCTGGAAATTATAACATGGCGAACCATGAATACTCAAGAAATAGAACACATTCTCGTTACCCCCACCTCTAAGATTGTTTTAAGAATAGAAGAAATTCCACCTCTTGATGTATTTTACAGCCCACGGAACAAGGTCATTGTGAAGAGATAGAGAAAGAAAAGAAAATTGGAATCTATACCTACTACCACCCCAGACAATTAGCTGATGGATGCCCTATGGAAAGACTCATCTACCGACCCATCGACCAACCTCACCAGGATCTCGCAATTCGTAGGTGCATGCGCTATGGCAACCATTGACAGAGCAACAGAGACACAACTGTTGCTCAAAGAAAAGAAAGACAAAATTTTGTCACTAGAACAATGGTTACATCAAGCCAAGACCAACTAACAAGTAGAAATACAATTGGCTAAGCTACAACAGGAGTTCCAACAAATGCAAATAGAACATCAAAGCAGCTTGGCAGGTAAGGAGGCACAGATATAGAGCATAACGGATCTGCATAAGGATGACCCAAATATCGATTAGTTTGTCACTGAAGCACTCAGCCTCAACTCCCAGCTCACACACCAAAAGGTATTGCTATGCCAAAAAATCTCGCAGTGGAATTCTCACTGTGAAATAAGCAAGAAGTTAACAAGCCAAGTCGTGGAATTTTGACTAGAATATGATGAAATCCTTAAGAAGGTTTTAGATGTCATAACTTATCAAAACTCTGAGAATGGGAGAAGAGCCAACATGCCAAAACTGGATGAATCACATAAGGAGATCTTATTCGCGAATTGGGGTTCTCGGCTCAAAGAGGCAGAACAGGAAACAAAGGATGCGACAGCAACAGCAAACAGCGTCATTGAAAATGTAAATGAAACTTTGCATAATGCTATCTTGTGGCAGAAACCACCCTTGTTTTCCTTCCAAATGCAAAACAACTTGAATTACAGTGGAAGTAGGCAACCGAAGAAAGAACAGAAGCAATTAGGAAAGTAACCAGGTTAAACTAGGAGGCTTATTGGCAATATCTGGTAAAACCGCACAACCAATGCATGACCCTGAAATGCATAATTGTTTCTACCAAGAAAATGGTTCCAGTGCTCATCAATGCCATGTTTACAGGATAATTGAAAGCGGAAGTCGGCCAACCTACACTCCTCAAGACAATGTTAGATATTTGTGATTTGAAAAATCGAATGCAGGATTAGTCACTATGCACATTTCTATTTTTGTTTTATTTTGCTTAAATTGAAGCAGGTCGTTTAAACCTCCTCAACTTTTTTTTGTAATAATCTATTTTTAGTTTCATAAGTTAGTATTTAAACCCCTCTCATGTATTTAGAGAGGGGTCCAGAAATTTTATCAGAAACATTCTTCAGAACATGCACTTCTTCTCCCTTTGAGGAAGTTCTAGTGAGATTAAGGGAACGAGATTTATTTTCTACTTGAATTTGACATCTTCTACTGAAATGCACTTTTGTACTCTTAGATGATGTTGGCTGATTTGAAAGTAGATCAATATTTCTCGAGCACATGAGTATAACATATTACAAATGGTACTTTTATCTCTTAATTCCTTTTACTTATGCATCAAGCAATACATTATCTTCAAGTTATTTATGTATGAAAGTTTGAATTTTAGATTGCCATTATTTCACTATTGTATGATGATGATTTATAGTTTATGCTAAATACATGAATGATTTTTATGTGATATATCTCTCATATCATTTCGGCTAACTTTTTATACGAAACAACCATTGTTAAACAGATTCACTCCTTGTTGTAATTGAATGATCTTTATTATCAATTACTTTCAGACATCATTTTAGATCGCATATTTTCATGTTACTCCCGGGATAGTTATAGTTAGATGAGTATTTTTTATTAGGACAAATTGCATATGATTATTGATTAGATCAGATTAGTTTAAATTTAAGTATTACTCCAAAAATCTCAAAATATCATCCCATTAGCACAAGCATAAAAATAGATTGGGAAACTGGTCCCATCATCCCCAGTCCGAGCCACTATTCTAGACGGAAAAGGAGTTGTCCTAAGGTCCGGAACGAGTGGTTATTCCCATTGTTGAGGCGACGATTTTCGAGCCTTCAACACCACCTCGATGCAATGTCATATTTCTAGTAGAGTGAATTTTGATTTCAAAGGTGTGGTCATCCTATAGTACAACTTTCCAATGGATCTAGCCAAGCAGTATACTCTAAAACGTACTAAGAAGCTAGTATTGTTTATTTTTTGCCACCCCACACTCCCAAAAGAGATTAAAAGATTGTTTCTTATCTTAGTGAGGATGAGAAGACTTCGTGAGTCTAGTTTTTGCCAGTCTCTTCGACTGAATGACCTTGTAGATTATTAACCAGGCGAAATTCCTTAAATTGTAAGGAGCTCTAACTGTCCACAATGTTTTTTCATCTTGAGTACTAAACTACATTTTGTATAATTAATGCCTCGCATGTTATTAAAGAGTGGCACAAATATGGCTCTAAGTAGAGGGAGAGCAGCAGATCCTTAGAGATTGCTACTTTATCTGAATTTAGCAAGTTGTTTTTCATTTTTTGTATGAGGTATGTAAGGTTAAGAAGCAAGAGTATTTTAGAATATTTTCCTACTTCTACGAGTGCCTCTAGGAATTATGTGGTACTCAACTTTTATACACATTTTTTTGTCAGTATGCAATCTGAGCAATTGAAATATCATGTTGGGTAATAAACTGCTTTGTTTCTGTTGACACTCCACAAATTATTACTAACAGAGATAAATATGATGTCAAAGCAATTTTGGTGCACTGGGAAGGATATACATTTCCTAAGTATATTGATCCTATTTACAAGGAGTTAAATTTGGGGCTTTTTTCTCTTCTTGGTTCAATTTAAGTGTGTTGATCCCTAAGCATGTAACAGTGAATTGCCTCCATAATACAGAGAGAACCATCAGACTTCAAGGGAATTGGTGCATAGAATGAGTTTCCCTCAGTTTCACTGTTAAAGCCATAGCTCTGATAAGTGACAGTAGAACGGGGCATTTGAGAAGCCTGCAAGCAGTTAAAACTAGTGGGCATTGAAGATAACTCTTGTGGTTTTGCAGAATGATTTTCAGAAGCTGAAACATCAATTTCCAAGTGTGGTGACAGAGAGAAGGTAAGCTAGTATTCATATATTTCATTCCCTAGTACAGTTTTGCAGCCTTGTTCTTCAACTAAGAACACCAAACACAAAATAGTTGTTGAGATACCACTTCAACAATTGAGCCTGCATGACCTTTAAAACATGGGAGAAAAAAAAATTTATCTTCTCCTTGGGCTTTGATGACTGGTTAATGATTGGTCAAATGAGTGATGAAATCCACCTGAAATAGAAGGTTCTAAGGCCACTTAACTGCCCTCGTGTGCATAAAAATGGGTAGCAAATTAAATTGAAAGCCAAGCTCTCACACCAAACTTTTCCATAAATAGCCCCCTTAAATCAAAACCCAAGAAAAACAACCAAACCCTAAGACCTAAAAAAAAGCATAAAAGAGGTTTTATATTTATATATATGTTGGATAAATTTCTAAGCTTGTAATTTCAGCTTCAGGTCTATATATCTCTATTCATACTACACGGTCTTTGTGCTTAGGGCAGACCATCCATAATAATAAAATTTTCAACTTGCATATATCTTGCCTTGTAAAGATTGTTAAACATATTGGATGTGAACACCAAAAGTAGCCACCACTGTTCTTGTTGGCTTTTGCTACTGCTGCTGCTTGATTAGGGCATGATCTATGAGACTTCCCATGTCATGTCAAAGCTTGAAGCTTTATTTGCTATAGCTAGTCAAAAATAAATAAGCTAGCTAAGGAAGGACTAATCTCAGTGTATCATTTTCTATCTATTTAATTTTGTTGTTTTTCTTTAGAACGGATAGCTTTGCTAATAACATATTTCTATATAGGTTATTTCTCTGATTTCCTTGCATATTGTTTGACCAGATTCATTCAAAATGGGCAAGAAAAGCAAATGGAAGCATATTGTGGATCTTAAGGTGCAAGACCTCAAAGACAAAATGACCTTCTCTAGTAAAGACTTGGTTTGGACAGAAATAAATCGAAAAGCAATACCATTATTCAAGTTACCTTAATCCTGTTAGAATGAGTTTTTGACTTTATCAAAGGAGAGGAAGAAAATCTTATTGCTCCATGTAAATTCATACGAAAAACAAACAAAGAGCTACCGCTGCATTGCAATATGAAATGTGAGTATTTAAAAATGCATTGCTTAGATCCTTTGACCATGTTTATCTTTCTTTGTGTGTACTAACATTTGAAATTTTTGGTGTAGTTATCATTGTTCATTTGGCCCAGAGGACAAAAGAGGAGATCCTCTAGCTAAATGAAGGACCTCATTTGTGCAGAAGAGGGGTTGTCAATTCCACTTTATTGTGAAAGTTATGAATAAAATTCGTGATAGAGAAATACTAACTTTCAATATGTATGAACATGAAGATGAGGAAAGTTGGGCTTGTCGTGGCCAACGTGACACTTCAAGTGAGACCAGGACCTTGCATAGGCCAATGCTTTCAAGGAACGTTGTTTCATATGTAGAGAGTTGTTCCTTTTCGGGAGTGCCTGTTGATATAGCATATAGAACCCACATTAAGAGACATGTTGATATGGATGTGGCAGCCCGGGATAGATATTTCTTCTTATGCAAGAAAGATATTGTAAATATATATACTAAGTTAGCGAAGGGAAATTATCAAATTCACAAAAATGATGAAATTCCTTTGGTATCAAAAGCATCGAGAAGATTTTTTTCTTTTACCAAGAGCCCAATGGTGTGGAGGTCCCTTTTATAATAGGGATTCAAAAAAGTGGATGTTGGAGACAATGATCAAGCTATCGCACAATAGCTTAATAACCATGGATTCAACATTTAATACAAATAAATATGGGGTAATTCAAATGCTAATGATTAATTGAATATACTTATTTAAGTTGTAGAGATTCAATATGATTAATAACTTGTATTTCACTTTATGTAACGTTGAATATGACAGTATCAGTTGTATATGCTCGTGGCATTTGATGAACAAGAAAGCGGTGTTCCAGTTGCATGAGTCATGGCATCATGAAAAACATCAGATAATATTGCAATATGGTTGGAGCAACTCATGCACAAATGTTTCCAAACCCGTCCTGATTGGAAATTCAATGCTTTCATGGTCGATGATGCATTGGCTGAAATCACTGCCTTGAGGTAACTTTAGCATTGTCATGATATAATCAAACTTGCATTTTTTCTAAAAATAGAACACTAAAATGCATTGAATATGGCAGGAGGATCATAGGTTGTGATGTGATCTTATGTGTTTGGCATGTACAGAGGGCTTGGTTAAAAAATGTCAATCAGTTGGCAACTAGTTCCATAAAAACCAATGAGATGTTCAATGAGGTAGGTTTCATCATGAAACATACTCTCAATTATGAAGTCAAAGATGCAATCAATCATTTTTTTTTTTTAAATTTGCAGATGAAGAGAAATTCTTAGATTATTTCCACAAGAATTGGGTTGCTGGAGATAAGATTCATAAGTAAACAAACTTTTTGTATTAAATGCATTTTTGTCTTCTATAAAGGTGATATAGTGAAAATAACATGGTTCTATTTGCAATTAGGGATGTGGGTGAGATGTTGTCGAGATTTCCTCATGCAAATCAAGAGATCAGTAATGTTGTTGAGTCATACCATTGTTACCTAAAAACACCATTTCTATCTGATAGAAGGAAAAATATGCCCGGAAGATAGATTGTTTGTTGCATATGCTACTAACAACAATTGAACATTGTTATCGGTTCAAGGAAATATTAAAAGAAGAAGGATTTATAAACAACTACAAGAGAGAAAAGCAACTAGAATCATCAGTGGAATGAGCAAGAAAAATTTTGGATACTGATTTTTGTCCTTATGAGAGCATAACTCGTGCTTATTGAGTGATAAGTCCAACAGATCAAGGTAAAAAATACCTTGTCACCTAGGATCGCACGGATTTTATAACGTGTGAATGTCCATGGTCTATCCATGGAAACATTTGCAAGCATGCCATAAAGGTTAATTTGTTGTATTTCCACTCAGATAATTCAAATCAATTACTTCATCAACATGCAGAGGATAACATATTCAATGATCCACCTGAAATCAATATAGAGCCTCAAAACCATGATGTGGATGTCAATGGTACTCTTATGGCCACAAATATTGTTGATGTTAATGTCGAGGCACTTCATTTGGCAAAGGAGGAGTTGTTCAGCCATGTACATCTCATTTTAGATAACACTCCTACTACTTTGACGAAGACAAACCAGTTGACTAGTATGCTTAAAAAAATGTTGGATGAAGCCAATAATTTGCACATAATGGATATTGACTTCACATCTGGGTTGAGTTCTCTTGATTCATATTTGAAGAGGAAGAAGAGTTTCCTTAGCCCTATAAAGAAAAAAATGGTTTGGAAATTGATTTAAATGTTGATCCATCAAAATATGAACCATTTGAGTTTCGATACCTCAATAAGCGAGGACATCATCAATCAAATAATGTCTTGTTTATGGTTCCAGGTTAGTTTCATGTGTTGAATAGAGCCATGGTTTTATATTTAAGTATTTCATCACCACTCTTTAACATGTGGTATGTTTATTTTTATAGTAATGCAACAATCCATAACCATGGTGATAACCCAAGAACAAAGGGAGATGCAAGACTATCCAACCTTATCTGTCATGTCAAGTCCATTTGACACTCTATTTCATTGTGTGCGCACAAATACCTTGATGCTTTAGAAAAATTCATTGCGTTAGCATATGATGCTTTGCTAGCTAACTATAGAACAAATGGAGAAGCATCATCTTCTACCATGACTAGTCATCCATGAAAGGGCTTCAACTCTAGTCGAAATCAATGAGGTATGCACAAATAATAGGTAAGTACTTTCCAGAGAGTGTATTAAAAAAAGAACATTTTCTTAGGCATCGCAACTTCCATGTCACTAGAACCAATTCTGAGTTTTGAAAAATAATATAAAAAAATAAATACAATATATAGATATATGATTTATATAATGTGATTCTCAGTATTTTTCTTGAGCTCATTTTTTGAGTGGATACTTCTTGTAGGTTTGTTACTATTTGCAGCATCCTCTTATGTGCAACATTATGCCTGGAACATCTTCAAACAATGGGATCGTGATGGAGAACCAGTTGGTTCATGTAGTCCTGGAAAGAAGTATTATGGGAACTCATGAGGAAAGCAGCTCAAAACAAAAGAGGAGAACTCGCACGTGACCAAGGACTCTATTACACAACCAATATTATCATAAAAAATGTGGAGAGATTGGAGGGTTATACCAACTTATCTGAAGCTAGGGATATATACTTGAACTTAATATTTTATCTATATAAAAAGTTTAGTTGTCCAAAATGGTCTTGTAGCAGATTTTATTTTTAGCTATCATTGTCTTCATGGTTTGGTAATTTACAACATTTATATGTTTTGTTCATTTGGGATAAGTTCAGGCTAAAATTGTTGACAATAACTTTGATATTGAATACAATAGAACATAATTCACTACTTTAATTTTTTTTGTCATTAAGTTATTTTCAGTTGTGATTTATGCATCATGAAGATTGCTTTAAGAGTGTTGAAATTTGTGGCATAAGTTTTGGTACCTTTTCTCTTTAACTACCTAGTGGATTGGAATTGTTTAGAAGAGAAATATTTTTATTATTTTCAGATCAACCCTAAAGCTGTAAATTCACAGAGACTAGATTTTTTTTTAAAAATGCATAAAATTTCATCTTTGACTCTAGAGGTTTTGGCCACCCTAACTACCTCAACCTCATGATCTATGGTTTGTAGTATACATCATTATGATAGCATTATCCTTATGTGATATTCATATTCACTTTATTAAAAACAAAATACTCTTGACATGGCTAAGATAACTTGTGTGAAAGCATGGCATAATCATATTTTTATTTCTGAGTTCATATATTTAAGATCATTATATCATTTTATATTGGACAATATGTATGCTAGACATATTTCACACTTTTTCATGTGATCTTATGTATTGGTATCCTCTAAATGGATTGAAATTTAATGTTGATAAGTATTTGAATGGTTTTTTAATTCCATAGGTGAGTAGCAAATTTGATTCATTCTTTTCACTTTGATAAAATTGTAGATGAAAGCAGATTTTATTTTCTCTACAAGTAGTACTATGCTTCTCGATCTATGGGTTTCTAATATATGTATTGTATTTTTCTCTTTCCAACATATGATTTTTAGAATTTATGTTATTTTCTTTCATTTTTTCGTTTTGAACATTACATGGTTAATGGATTTATATTGATGTTACATTTTTATGGATAATTAATAAATATTGCACCACATATATAATATTATCATCTTGAAAAAACTTCAATCCACAAGATCTATTAGTAAGTATGTTCTCCCATTAACACAACAACATTCTCTTATTTGACATTGTACATTTGATCATTCTTTGTTGAGCTATATAAACATTGCAAACATGTTTTTACACTTTAATCTAAGCCACCATTTGGGTTCACTTTCCCTCTTAAGAAGCTTTCTCATCATAAAACTTGGACCGACACCCTTCAAATCGATTTAGTTAAGTAGATTTAGTCCTACACTATTTTCCTTCCCTTTACCAAAGATAAGTCTATGATTAGCTCAAGGAATCCCCCCTTAGTTTTATTTTGATAAGACTAAAGCGTGGAGTGAGTTAATGACCGATAGTGACTTACTTAGTAGTATCCTTAGGCCCTCCCACAAGACAGGGTAGGAATTTTCCTCTTAGGAGTATCTAAACAATAATAGTACCCATCAGCATTGATTATAGAGCCTAAGCTCATAGGGACATCAAGTGAGACACATAATGAACATAGCCAACCAAGGGCTCAACCCCAAGGCCTCCTTAGAACAGTAAAATTTTAATTCAAAGAGAATTTAAGCAGTCTCACCACCCAAAAATGACATGCGTGCTACTCTACTGGTCACTCTAAAGACTAGTTGATGGTTCCATCTTCTCTCGTGTGTGAGAAGTCAGATACAAGGCTATGAGAAGTCAGATTAATTCCTAATTAATAATAGCTTGATTAATGATATGAGTGCACTAACTGTATTACAACTAGAGTGCAGGAACCTCACAACCTTGATACTCTTGATCAATTTTCATGAGGGCCATATTCCTACAGATATTACAGGTTTTCAGTAGTGTAAGATTTTAGCTTTTGGAAAATGTGGCCTTTCAAGCCAGCTTCCCAAATGGCTTCAAAATTGTAAAGACTTATAGGTTCTTGATCTCTCATGGAATAAATTTACAGGAAGCATTCCTCCTTGGCTTGGCTATTTCAAATTTATGTTTTATTTGGACATGTCAAACAATTCCCTCTCAGGACACATTCCCCTACAACTTACCTAGTTATAGAGTCTCACATCAATACAGAGCCTCACAGCAACAAATAGAACTTCTCTATAATTAACTCTTCACATCATGGGACTGATTTGACCAATGCCATGATCTAGTGCATTGATACCTGAAATTTTGGACATGATTGTTTTCTTGTTCATTTTGCTTTCTCCAAGACATGGATTTTAGCTTTATCAACCCTTTTGAAATTTGGGTGTAGGTTTGTCTTTGAGATCCAACCCAGCTCCTTGTTTACTTTTTTCTCTCTCTAGCAAGGTGAGATACACCATCAACTCCTGACTATTCAAGGCTTGCTTGCCAATTCTCAGAAAATATTTGAGTCCTTATAGAAAAGTGAATCTGATGAGGTTTCTTTCATCCACATGCAATAATTTAATATCATTGGTAGTGTAAATTTAGATTTTCTATATTTGGAAATGGTCACATAGACATCACCTTCATTTTCAATCTTTCCTATTTTTTTGGTTTTTTAAAGCTAGTTTATTTTTTCAAGTATGTATATATTAAGCAACATCTATTTGTGGCGGGTACAGTTTGTGATGCAATGGTTCAAAGTGTCTAATGATGTAGTGGTTCAAGGATTTCATTGTAAAATTTGTGCATGTCATTCCTCAACTCGTTGTACTACTCAGCAAACTTTCTTTTAGGGACTAGAGAGAATACATAATTTCTTGTTTGCCTTTTACACCATTTGGATGAGGTCACAAACTATGTGACATCATGATTTTCAATTATATATATTTGATGAATTGATAATGGTTTTACAAAAATTACAGTTTCTTTGGGTGATGATATTTATAAGGGTCAACAAGAGAATCGATGGAACCAATTCTCACCTAATTTTTAAAATAACCTCCTTATAAGTGCGCTAGAGAGAGATAGATCCAATGCACTTGGACGAATGAAAAATCCAAGCACAAGTGTGCTAGAGACTGTTCTAGTGAATAGAAGATTGGCTAATAGCTACTTATGGTGTGTTCCCCAGGTTGAACGAGTACAATGTTTTTTAGGGTTCATTTATCCATTCGTTAGCCAATTGAATTACTTATTTTAACAAGGAAAAACCTCATCTTACTTCATCTATTGCATTTTAGGTACTAATAACCATCAAAAAATTGATTATTCACCATTGTGTTTCAATAAGGGGGCATATACTTGTGTTATGTTCACTCATATTTGGAAAATGCTAAACACCTATGATAGTCATCCTTCTCAAATGAGTCTTTTCCAAAATGTTAATGCTGAACTTGATGGTAAAAATGACAAAATGGACATTGAAGTTACATGCATACCATGAAATTCATTTCCTCTATAGTTTTTCATGTCATTATGATTCCTCTTCAATGAAAGGTTTTGCTGCATGATCATTTTACATTCAAATAAGGGACATCTGATAAAATTGCATAATGTTTTATAATGCCCAGTTTATATGGATGCAACAATTCAACTTTCATGCTTCAATAGGTAAGAAATAGATTTTGATCAGTTTGAGTGTGTATATTTCAGAGGAGGAGACTAAAACTCATCATGATTCTAATCTACGCAATTGGAATCACATAGGATTTCAAAAAGGCAATGCCAATTAGATGAACCCTTTCTTGTTACTTACAAGAAGTTGAATGATTCCAGAAATGGCATCCAGTAGTCAGAAACAGATTCAATAAAATATTCAACATTGTCAACGATATCCTATATAAGAAGTTGTCCCCTTATCTGCATTTACAACCATGGATATGCTCTACAAACAAAATTCTGCGAAGAAGACCCACAAGGTAGCAACTTCTGCAACAAGTATGGGGTGAAATTCAATGCATGTCTTCTATTCCATCAGAAGATATTTGTGATACTATATGTTCAATTATCAAAAAGGATCTAGCAGAAACTGTAAATTCATGAGTTGATCATAAAACAGAGCTTGCAAGAGTGGTACTAGACATAGAAAGGATGATTTTTAAGGACTTGATGGATGAAATCATCGGGGATATGGGAGCTCTTAGCTATAGATACAGACAATCCAATTTTCTTCCCATACCCATGAGAAAACTCCACTTCAATTGATTTCAATTTTAAAACTTTGTAAATATGTTTTCCAAATGTATTCCTTAAATCCTGATACAAAATAAATAGGAGATACATGGTGAATTAGATATTCAAGCAGATATTGGTATCAGACCTCATTGTTGGAATGGAATAGTATTCTAGTGGATAGATCTCAAAATTTTAGGAGATATAAGATGTTGTAAATATGTATTGGTCAATGTCCATTTTAGGTGTGATATTGACATGAAAAAATGCATAGGTACAAGAATTTGAGCATACATGTTATGTAGTTCTCTTCATAACACACCTAGCTCTTCTTTGGGTTATGGCAGAGTATAGTGTCAAGTATAGCACTGTAATACTTAGCCCTAGGAGTAAAGGCAGTTATTCTTCTCTTGGGGGTTCTTTAATGGAAAAAACTATTCCTTTAATAGGTTCATAAATTCCATGCTTTTCATTAAGCTCCTTCTTATGCTCTTTATATTCAATTGTCCGCTCTTTAAAAGGATGACAAAAGCATCCCTTTCAATAATTGAAGTTTCCATTGTTATTCCAAAAAGAAATAATACCATGAGAACATTTAAGAGTTATACCTCTACCATGATATTGGTTCATGATGTTACACCTAGATACAACTAGCCATAACAATTCAAAACATATAATGTTGGGCATATTACAAATAATTAATCATTATGCATAAATTCATTATAGATTTCAAGGTAATATGCAATGGGACAGAGTTTGCAATTTTTCTTTTGATTATTGAAAAAAGACAATTATCAACGAGTAACAAGACTTGTGTCAGAAGCTTCTTTGTTAATCAGTCTACTCCCTCATTAGCAACAAAGGCCAAAATTGTTTTATTGACATTTTGAGACAGATACAAACTGAATAATGATTTCCACCTAACAAAATATTTCGCAAGATTTCAGCCAAAAATCTAAAACATAAAACTCAATTAGACAACACCATAATGTTTTAATGGAAATCACAAGACCATGAACCAGTTACTTTTCTCAAAATACATTTGTCCATATATTTTTCACCCATACAAAAAATCGTAATCATTAGAAGTTGGGCAAAAATAATACATTAACAGGTTCTTCTTTAGTGATAGAACCATGCCATGATAGACCCAAGAAAAATGATAACAACAACACATTCACATAATGGGGACCTATCTTGATGCCGATCAATGATGTATGTTGTAGTGGATGGCGATCCTATGTCATATTTTACATCTACATCTATGCTTAACAATGCTTTGGACATTATGTCACTATACATCCTTTGAATGTCTACAGAGTAATCAATGGTAAAAGATTGAAATTGACAACTCCAATTTATTGTTTCCCAATAAAGGGGCTTTAAATTGTCCTTTTGAACCTGATAGATTCCTTTCATCTGATTACATATCAACTCAGAGTTGGTGAAGACTTGAATATCATTGACATCATGTTTTTTTTCCTCTTTTAGCCATTCAATAAGGACAATGTAGTATGCTTCATTGTTAGTCGTCCTTCTAGTCACTTCTCTCTTTCCATGGAGCACATGATTTGTTGCCATATTGTGAAGGGAAAATTTCACAATTAATCGACTTGGATTTGGAAAGAATGACACTTCAATGCATAAATTCCACTTTCGCACCATTTTTTACACTTAGAAGACCTGGAAAATAAGATAATAATAAATTCATATTAGACAAGTAGGAAGTTATGTATTTCTTAATACTCAACATGTTTTCAGTGATATATAATTGAAAAAA
>APFE030381478.1:178905-219556 GCA_000404065.3 Pinus taeda | reverse complement strand
ATAAAAAATGTAGTTTTTAATATTCCTAAAAATGGCTCTCTTCATTGAAATATGGATGACCAGGTCTGATCTAAATATTGACTTGAGATGTAAGTTGTTGTAATATATGTGTGTGAGATAGAGATAGAGAGAAAGAGAAACTATTTTAGAAGAGCAGTTTCTTCTATAGGAAGTTCAAAAGTGTTGTGTGGATATTGTAGGAAGAAGCAGCCACTCAACACCTATGTCAATCATTTTTGCAGCACCGACTTTGCAACACTTAACCCCCTCAAGTGCTTAAATCCTTATACTTTTTTAGGAGTTCATAGCTTGTAAAGAGGTGTATCTAAGGAAACCATGGACATATCTTAGGTCCAACCCTCCCACTATTTGTTGTCAGGGCAATGCCTTACATAACAAGCATGGTATTTTCCATTTGGTACAACAAATTTGGTTTATGGTACAGCCAAATGGTCTGCATTCATAAATTTGAATATTGCCCAAATTTATAAAAAAAAACCAACCTGCATAGATTAGAGTACTCTTCTTGCATGACTAAATTTTCCTAGAATACTACATGCATGACGAGAGGATCAATGCATGCAACAAACACTTCACTCTCCTAGGAAACTGTGTCCTACCTATATCTTGAAATTTCCTCTAATCCATATGCTTTTCCCAACTCTTGAAAAAAATAAATCTAAAATAAAACAATAGTTCTAATTTTGGGAAAAGAAAACCTTCCTAATGTTGAACTGAAGTTAACCAGATCTGAAATTTGTCATGAATAAACTAGATTTGAAATTCACCTTATAACAACAGTCATGACAACAGCAAATATGTCATATCTTCTTCAATATTAATGTTAGATCACTTAACATCTTCAGTCTTAGCTTAGATCAAATCAGCAAGACAGAAGTGCTTGGAATTATCAAACCATGAAGATGAAGATAATTAAAAATCAAAGTTGCAATAAGACTACTCCATAAATTACATATGCAATGTAGTTTGGAACCCTTCATACTCCATAAATGACCTACCTAGATTGGAAGAACTTGAGAAATGACCTAATACTCTTCAAACTCCATAAATGACCTACCCAGATTTGAAGAACTTGAGAAATGACCTAATACTCTTCATACTCCATAAATGACCTACCCATATTGGAAAAACTTGAGAAATGATTTCGTTGTTGATTTGAATAACCATCAAATAATTTGGATCTATCTTGGTTGTTGGAGGTTTTCGCATATTTGAGGTTGGAAACATAACCACATTAGACAACACACAAAGAACAGAGTTAAGCAGGCAAAAGGTTCTCTATGTGATGTCATAGATTGAACAAGCATAGATTGATCATCAATGTAATTCTCCATAGCGGTATTATTTTTAATGGTGTTCTATTTTAGTCTTGTCTCCATAATTTGGTTCTTGTCTTCCTTGTTTTCTTGTTTTCCAGCATCCAATTCATACTTCTGTTTTTCTTGAACACTATTTTGATTGTTGTAATGTTTTGAACGATTGTTAATACAATTTTTTTTATCATAAAAATGTAATAATCAAGTTAAGGCTATTTGTGACATTGCTTTTGATGGCATAAAGTTGGTTTAATATGCAGTTTTTTATATTTTTCACATTGTCAGAGATTTAGATAAATAACATGCCAAAAAGTATGTCGTTTTCTAAAATCATTGTTTTATCGACTTCGTATATGGTTTCTAACTATCCATGCACGAAGAAACAGAGCAAAAGCATGACCAAATTGGGAAACTTGAAATTGGATTGTCATCTAATGCATGGATTCTGGTACATCTAATACATGGGTACTGGTAAATTTTTCATCATATAGAGTCTAGACTGCTAATCGTGGGCTCAACAGAGTAGATTGTAATGCATACTAACATAGATTGGGCTTCTAGAACCACTTTGGAATAAGATCTAGAGTTTACTTTGTGTGCTTACAAAGGTTTCTCACAGTCTGCAATTTTCTTTAGTGTGCTTAGTCGACATTTCATCACTATCCTACTAATTATCTAAATTCTTGGAAGTTTGGCCACTTCATTATAATAGTTGCCTTTAGCAGTTCTAAAAGTCTGCAGAAGCATTCTTGGAATGCAATCTCAAGAGGACAGGTCATAATCCTTTTATTTTTTCGTAAGTCTCTTTCTTATTCCATCACCATGACATTACCAGCATATCCTTGTTGGTGGTTATTTAGACCCAAGTTTGAGATTAATTTCAAAAGCATACATTATGTTATGCACATGAGGAAAATTGGTGTCAAACTTCTATCTATCGGGGAAGAGCACTAATCCACTTCTTAGCCGCATCAAGAGAGAGAGAACCATTGCCTCTTATGCTTTTCTTGGAAAATCCATGTGCCATTGGGGCTTCCTAATGACATCTAATTTCTAGCTGCAAATTTATGAATTAAGATACTCTCACAATCACAATATCATAGCTCTAGATGTACAGAATTAGACTTTTCTAATTGTCAAATATTTTCACTCCCCCACACATGTATGAACCAATGCACCTGCATCATCTTGACATTGAACTATGATTTCCATGGTTGTACATGCACTAGCACACCAACTATGTTCCACATCCCAACTTGTAAAACTGCCCTGGCACCACTATCTAGTTGAAGATCACACCAATGTAGCCTCTATCTAAGCCATACACTTCACAAGATCTTGCCTCCAATCATTTTCCAATGTCCTCATTAGAGGGGCATTTTCCTCCAAAATAACCACCTCATGCTTGCCTTATTAATTTGTAATTGATTCCTTGTACAATAAGAACACTAAACAAATCTACCTTGCAACTATCCTTATCAACTGCTTCTTCAACAACTTCCTCGTCTAAATATTTGTGACTGCTCATAAGCCCTCCACTTTTAACTCATTTTATATATTTTTGTGCTACAAGAGAAGCTCTTGCTCGTTAAGGACATTTTAAAGGCCACCTTGCCAATTACAAATTTTTAAGGGTAAATATTTTCCCCACATTCAACAGATGACACGAACAACTTAGTTTTTCCTTTCATGTCCATCACGTCCTCCGAGATCCCGAAATCTTTAGCAAATGACAATTTTTTATATAGATATCCACTAACTATGACTTCTTCTGTTGTCTTTCTTTTGTAAGATAATTTATTTCGGACATGTCATAAATTTGGACCATTCTTGGAGATAAATTTTTTCACAAATTCAATGTAAGACTAACTGACAAATTTTGTTGGAGTACAAGAACCAAATTGATTTATTTTGATATTGTTAGATATAAGTATCCCTATGGTTGTTACAATGTCATATTTCCTACTATTAATTTGATCCCTTATAAATGCTAAGCCTAGAGAAGAAACTTTCACCTTGCCATGATTGGCTAAACAGAGACAATTGATTCCTCCTACTAGGTTGTCTTACAATTTTAGCTAAAGATTTATCTACTAGACTAATGAAATCAGGCATTACACCATTTTATATTTCCATCTTAATTACATGTAGCTAAAAATAAACACGAAACTCCCTCCTTAAAATTCCTCCAACATTCATCTCCTTAAGCCCCTTCTATTCAAGAAATAAACTATAAAATAAGACCTAAACCTCACCTCCATAGTATGTACACACAAAAAAATGAATTTCTTGACTAATAAGCTCTGAAATAATTCGGTCCCTCTCGTGAAAATGAATATCAAGAGAGGTTTTGTTCTATGGAACATTATTTTTATTTGAGTTTTGTTTTGGTTTTGGGAATTCGTTGGGCAGGTGCTCATTGCAGGTAAAAAATCAAACCATTGTGACTTCTTAGGAACATTTTGAGTTGTGTTGTAGGTAGCTTCTACCTCTGTAATTCTACCTTTATATAGGGCACTAGTCCAGAAAACAAAAGTGAGAGAAAGTCAATATTGGTTACAAGCCTGTCCGTCTTGGCTCAGAAGTTCAAGGATTCAACAAAAACTCATGCAAGACCATCATTTAAAGATTGTGGATTGTACTTCGAGCAGAACTTGAGTAGATTTTTTTATTTTTGTGGTAACTCTTCAAGACCATTCTTGCATAGTTGTCATAGACTTAACTCCTGTACATACGCCCTATCTTGTGATTAAAATCCTGAAACTTTTGGACCTATGGTGAGAATGCGAATCAAAGTGAGAAGAGATTTGTGGGATTTGTCTATATTACGGGTCAATAGTGTCCATTGATATACGTTGCTTCTATTTTGTGGGCCATCATAAGTCCTGGCACCATCCTTTAACTTTGCAAAATAACGCACAACGAACTCATTTATTCTAATTCAAGTTGGTGCATGTATCAGCCCACGAAATCTTGTTCTTGATGTCGAGGGTCATCAGTTTTTCAGCAGGTTTCATGGAGATGGACATGGCTACTGCTCTAGTAAATCCAGACTACCACTGGGCTGGGGAGATTTTAGGGGAACAAAATAATCACTTGCAAAGAAACAATTGAGTTGAATGCAGTACCTTTGGAACAATTCATTGCGCATTGATAAATAGCATTAATCATCAGAAATAAGGAACTGAGATTACGGTGTGGCAGATTGGATCTATAAAGAGTTTATCAGAAAAATGAAAGCGCCTACAATTCTGATGGATTCTAGCTGCCTAGATTGTTTGATGCTCTAAGATACTTGAGGATTTATAAAGAGTTTATCGAAAAATGCGGGCACAGAAAAGGCCACAGCACATGTGAAGCATGCAGTATATTTATAATTGCTCAAAGATAATTGCTCGAAAGGACTTACAGTTCAGGAGTTATGGCGGCGCAGGGAGCTCGAGCAATTTTGGAGGTCGATGAGTTCTGGAGAAGTAGGGGCGCGGTTTTGTTTTCGCCTAGTTTTGAATTCAAATCGCAAAAATCGCCAATCGCGCACTCGCCACCCTCATTGCTACACTATCCAGCGGAATAGTCGGCGCATGGCTGGACAGAGGGATGTGACCCGATCGGATCCCGCCAGATTCTGACGGATTCTGACAGTCATATCAGCGTCGGGGTTAGAGTAATGTCAACGTCGGGGTTGAACGAATGTTGACAGGAGCCAGAGGTTTTTCTCCGCAGAAGTTTGGCAATCCCTTTGCTTGGTTAGACTACTTAATTTTCAAACAGAAAAGACTACTATATTTTTAAATAGAAAATGAAAATTAAATGCTGATTAAACTTCAGGTTATATTTTGAAATAAGATAGGCAATTATTTCCAAACTAAATTCTAGGTAGCATCAAAGGGTATAAGGTGGTTGTTAATAGCAACTGAAAAAGCCAGAGATTTTTTTTTGTAGAGGTTGTAAATTTGTTAGGAAACTTTAATAAGATTTTAGTAAAATTTGATTAACTTTTTGGAAATCCACATTATAATTATTAAACTTTAAAATTCTCTAAATTTTTTAATAATATTAAATCTATTTCCACTAAAAACAAAATTCAACTACTGGTTTTGACTCTCTAACTAAATCTTTTAATGGTCCACGCCCAAACTTCTTTTTCTTTTTTATTAATCCAAAACAAATACTAACACATAACACATTTCACATATAAGGAATAGACAGGCCAATTCCCATCTAACACATTTTATCACAAAATTGAGCAAAGATAGTTTTTAAAACCATTGGGACCGAGCTGCTCTATCACTTTATATTCTTCCAGTTGTACATATAAATAGTTTAAAAGCCATATTATCCATTAGGGTCAAGGGGGGGCTAAAATATTTCTCAGAAATTGAAGCCATGAATTTATTTATTTATTTTAGTTTTGTTAATGAGTAGTTAATGTTGGAGATTTCATGTTCGTTGTGGATTTCCCGTCGGTTGTAGTTAGTTAAAATTTTGTCTTCTTGGTTTGATCTCATTTTTGGCAATCGATGTAAAGATCCTTTTGGATGGATGTCAATCCCTATAAATATTTTAGATTTAGTTGTAATTGTGTTTTCAAATTTTGTTTAGCATTCTTTTGAGCATGTTTAATGGAAATATATTTAACTTAGCAATGAATAGTAAAATATTATTTATTACCCGGATGCGGATGATAATCGAGACAATTAAAGTAATAAGACAATTGGGTGGCGGAAGGGCTGATCACATAGTCGCTTGTGTCTTTCCCATGTCAACCTAAGAAGCACTCAAGGCACTTTGCAGGCGTCATTAAATGAATGTTATGGCTGAGACAGCACCACAACGCTCATAGCAATGGCATCTGCAAACCATCATGCTATTCCTCGTCCCTTTCTCCACTGTGTTTGCCCTCCTCAAGCCGCAGAGCCCTGTTCACGCACTGTAACGGGTCGCTGCTGTTGGCTGCTAAGTTGTATAGACCTGGGCAATGGGTTTCACTATTCTCATACCAGACTCTGCAATTTAGCCCATGCTCAGACCTCCTTTGTCCATTCTCTGCGCAGTCATTCCACCAACCTCTCTGCTGCTAACCTTGCTTTCAATCCTTCCATGGCTCGCATCCGACATCGAATGCGGAGCAGGAAAGGAGGCACTCGTGGCGGGAGCATCTGCCCTCCTACAACGCCCAACCCAGACTTTTTCTCCCCTGCCTGTTTAGCTGACATTCCCAGTCCTTATAGCTCCTTTTGTGGCCGGTATCCCAACACCCGCAGTGGAAGGGGAAGAGCTTGGCTCCAAGGTGCAGGAAGGAGGGATGTTATTGTTCACACAACCGATTTTTCCCTTCCTCTGCATCTAGCTCCCCATACAACACAATTCCATTTTCGCAGCACCCTGCATCGTCCTGTAATCACGGCCACCGTCACTTTCATATTCTCTGAAGAAATCGACCCGCCGGCACCTCCTCCTAAGCACAATGATGAGCAGTGCAGGACAGCACCAAGCAACATGGGCATTTGCAACCCAGGTAGACAGCAACTCGATGAAGATGGAGCCGCCCTGCATGGTAAAGCGTTGGTTGGTAGTCAGCAGGCTGCTGAAGGCAAAATTGGCGACACACAGGCTTCAGGAAGCCGACGGGGCGACACGTCTAGAACGCATGTGGGGGCGGGCAACACCGAGGGCGCCCATCCAGCTCAAGGCAATGGCCCGTCAGTAGAAGAAGATGATTGGTATAAATACGCGTGCTTGATCGAGGAAGAACCGGCCCTGAACAATCATTAGTCTTGACACTTCGCTGCCAAGTGTCGCCCTTTTGCCAAGTGGATGTTTTTTCTCTAACTGGGCAATTTCAGTTAAGTCTGTGTTTTATGGTTATGTCTATGCAGTGTCTAAGATGTTTTTTTGGTCAAAACTGATAACCCCTATGTGGGTTCTTTTGATTTCATGGACTGGTTTCCCCTTTGTTGGGACAGTCAAGTTTAAATAGTCATATTTTTTTATGAACGATGCTCAGTACTATTGAGACCATGCCTCAGTGTAATTACTTTTTTGTATCATATTAAATGACAACAGCTTACTTAAAATAATATTAAATTATTATATTAAAATAAAAACAAAACTTTTATTAATCATTATATTATTGGCTATTGAGGAGTGGAATTATAAATTATCTTTATTAAGAATTTGTAACAAAGATGAGTAGGATTTTAGTAATTAATATAGTTAATATTAATATATTGTTTAATTTGAAAAAATTTATTTTTTAATATAAATAAAAGTACAATTATATATGTGTGTGAGAGATAACTACTTCACAAATTTTCTTTAGGTTGCTTATCTTACTAATTTACTTTACTATATTCATTATTTAAATTTTTAATTGAAAATTTGTTCATTTTGAATAATTGTTGAAGGCTTTTTATTTTAAGTTAAGGTGGATGGGGATTTGTTGACTTTTCTTTTATAATTGACAGCCTAGATTGATTCTCAAGGGAATATTCTCAACATATGCTTAGTCTTAATGCTTATCAAGGGTTGTAGTGTGTTACAGAGTTTATTAGGTTGCATTGACTTTTAATAAATTTTAAAAATTAGATTTGTGCCAAGTTGCTCTCACCCACCAATTTCCTAGGGATTTGAGAGTATTCCAATTCTAATAAGCTCCTTCATGATAAGTTCTTCATTATTATTTATAACATTCATTTATATATAAGCAAATTTTATTTAGAAAAATGGTCCATTACTTTTAATAAATTTTAAAAATTATATTCATGTCAAGTGGCTCCCCACACACCAATTTCCTATGGATTTGAGATTATTCCAATTCTAATAAGTTCCTCCATGATAAGTTCCACATTATTATTTATAACATTCATCTATATACGAACAAATTTTATTTAGCAAAATGGTTCATTTTACAATAGATGTGTAATTCTTGTTTTTTCTCAAGTTAAAGTTGACACATAACCTTTGTATACATGGTTAATCAGGTAAATGTGTGTATTTGTAAGGCATTATTCATTGCAATAGTCTTTTTGTTATATTTATGAAGCCTTCATTGATGTCAACCACATTAATATTTTTAATGCAGTTGTACTACCTGTTAATTATTTGTTATGCATAATAACCTTAAAAAGATTTTGGGTATGTGGTTGGTACTCTTCCTAATGCCATGAAATGCTTTTTTTCGTATAATCACTTATTTTATGTGAGTTGGTTCTTAAAAGAGTGGACCTAATGGTTAAGAGCATGTGTTTCCTCCTAAGAGGTCACAAGTTCAAAACCAAAAGGGGGTAGAGTATGTATTCCTTTATAGACTTAGCAGTCAAATCGTTGCGGGAGGTGGGTCCCTTGTCCCACAAACAAGGGGCTCTCATACACCAATTTGGTGTAGACTTAGCAGTGAAATCGCTGCGGGCAGGTGGGTCCCTTGTCCCACAAACAAGGGGGTCTCATACACCAATATGGTGTCTCACTTGGCTACGACCTTAAAAATGGATATTATTATTATTATTATTAAAAACACATTGACCCGTTTAGGCATCCTTCAAGAGTCATCCTTCAACTTAATTACAAGTTGCATTAAAAATCTTAAGACATGTTTTTTTTATATGGTCATTGTGATATGCAATTTTTTATTTGAAAAAAAAAATTGTTATTTTGTTTTTTTCATGAATTTATAAAAATTTAGTTTGTTAAAAAATTTAGTTTGTTAGAAAGGAATTATGTAATTTTGTTTTAAAATTTTATAAATATTAGCTTGTTAAAAGTTTTTCTAGTATGGCAATGTATTAAGCTATCCACACGTATAAAAAATTAACATAAATGTAGTGCATTTGTTTTTTATGAATATTTATATTTCACCATATATAGTATATTTATTTAAAATAAATGCATCATTCACCATGCCTAAGGATCCTCGAGTACATCTAGTATGCGCTTGCCTCATTCCAAATATTCCCAATCCCAAAAGTAAAGATTTACTTAGTGGTTGGTTATAACATTCATGAGGATATAGATTGCTTTCATAATTAGCTTCATCTGTTGTAACACCAGAATAAGAGATTTATATTTTTGTTTTTAATATTTTACTTTCTCAACCATATAAATTAATTGGTAGGTAAATATGCATTGATATAAATCTATGATAAGTATCAAAACACTTCACGATACATATTACATTGCTAAAATGAAAGAAATCATAAAAATTAATTAAATGTAACTTTATTTTAAATTATTATTATTAACTATAAAAGGAATTTATATATAAATTAAATATAATACATTTAAAAAACATGTAACATGCTTGAGGATGGACATTCACTCCCACTTTAACATGGAGATTCTTAATTTGTAAATAGGCTTTGTTACAATACCATGGGTCAATACGATGGCTTCTTAATACCATATGTCCAAAAAACTCGATAACTCATTTCATATGAGAATGTTCATCTAATTTTTGTTTTTAATTGATCAATTTAATTAAAAGGGAACAAAATGACCTAATTACTTTGAAGGTAAATCTCAACCTTTGATTTATGAATATTATTTAGAATAAGAAAAATCTTAACTTTTCAATTATAAATATTACTAAGAATATTTTAAAATATTCTCGGTTAAACCCCTACCATACACCTAATAATTATTAATAATTAAACTAAAATAGTAAATATCGTATTCCAAAATAAACACGTCTATCAACATGATAAACAAAAAAACCATAAAAAAAATTAATGAAAATTGTGAACCCGTCAACATTCCCTATAAACAAAAATATAATATAAAAAACACTCAAATCCTTCCATTTTTAATATCTTTCCAAAACCATACCATTCATCATTAAAATTCTTCTCCAAAATCATACAATTTATCATTAAAAATTATAACATTCCTCCAAATAAATAATTTAACAAATTCAAAGCTTGTGATTTACATTACCTAAAGTTACATATTTTCAAAGGCTATATCCCAAGGAGAGATGGTTGACATCTCCCTCGACAAGAACAAGAATTGTCTTCGAACTTTCTTATCACACATGGTTAAGGCTCTCCATCCCCTCACCGAGGTGGATCTTACCACCACTGTTTTCGCTCCCCTTTCTGCGTTAAAAGTTGTTAAACCAGTTTTTTGTCGCATACGTTTCTTTGCTCTCCATTTTTCTTTAAAAGTTGTTAAACCAATTTTTTTTGTCGCATATGTTTTTAATACTGTTAAATCACTATTTATTGTTATTGGATCTTATCACAAGTATTTAGTTTTTTTTTTTTTTTTTAACTGTTAAACCAGTTTTTTGTCGTATACGTTTTTAACAAATTGTTAAACCACTATTTATTGTTATTGGATCTTATCACAAGTATCACTATTTATTGTTATTGGATCTTATCACAAGTATTTAGTTATTTTTTTTTTTTTTAAAACTGTTAAACCAGTTTTTTGTCGTATACGTTTCTAACAAATTGTTAAACCACTATTTATTGTTATTGGATCTTATCACAAGTATTTCGCCTCTTTTGCTTTTAATGTTGTTAAACCAGTTTTTTGTCGCTTATGCTATTAACACTGTTAAACCATTATTTCTTGTTATTGGATCTTAATATAAGTATTTTGCTCCATTTTTCTTTTAACGCTGTTAAATCATTTTTTTGCGCCCTTACGCTTTTAACGTTGTTAAACTACTTTTTATTATGTTGTTGTTCTTAGGCAGTGAGTTTTTTGCTCTTCTTTTGCTTTTAACATTGTTAAACCAATTTTTTGCCTCTTGCGCTTTTAACGTTGTTAAACCAGTTTTTTGTTGCTTATGCTTTTAACGTTGTTAAACCAGTTTTTCGCTGCTTACGCTTTTAACGTTGTTAAACCACTATTTATTATGTCACTAGATCTTACCACAAGTATTTCACCCCCTTTTTCTTTTAACGTTGTTAAATAAGTTTTTCGCTACCTGACGTTTTTAACAGTTTTAAACCACTATTTATTATATTGTTGTTGTCAGGCAGTCATATATAGTGATAATGCGCAATCATTAATTTTTTTATACATTAAATTTGTTTCTCCCTATATAGAAGAATTTGTTGAATTTCTAATGTATATGTTAGATTTTTGGGTTTTTGGGTGGTGACGTTGGCAAAAGTTCCAAGGCATTGTTCCCAATAGTAAATGTGCTTGGGATGCGAGAAACAACATTCCCTCACCCCCAACCATCCCTCACTCTTTTACTCCTCATTCACCATCTCAACTCTCTCTTTCCACTACTCACACCCTAGATAATCCATTTATGTATTCTCACCATCTACGCATCTCTTTAACCCCCCAAAATGTCTACTCTCCCTCCACTGTTCGTCCCCTTCTCTAGCATCATTCCACTCCTTTCCCTCCTTCCTTATCCTCTTTCTCCACTTCCACCTATCCCTCCCGTAATTTACACTTGCTACCCCACTTCTACTCATTCCTCCTACTTTCCTCCTCTTTCTCTTGTTTCCCTCTTCAAATTTAAAACTCCAACTCTTTCTTATCCCCCTTTAATTCCACTCCTCATTCCCCTATCCCACCACTTATCATTTTATCTTCTAACTTTTCTCTTCCCCTAAATTTACAATCCCTCTAAACACATTCCCACCCTCTACTTTCTCACACCTTATCCTTGACTTCCACCCAACCCTTTTCTCTCCACAAAACTATCTCTGATTTATCCCTTCTCATACCCCATTTTTATCAAACTCCAACCATCCTTATATTCCTTCTTCTTATTTATCCATTTCTCATACCCCATTTCTATCAAACTTCAACTATCCCTATATTCCTCCTTCTCATTGCACCGCTTCCTCCCTCACCCCCTCTCCTCTCACACACACTCTACACCCCCACTTCTTGATCCCTTACCTCCTCTCATTCTCTCATTCCTACCCCTTGCCCCTCCAATGCCGCATTTTCCTCTAGCTCCACTCCTCCCTAACATCTTCCTCCACCCACCTCTTCCTCACTTCCATATCTACCACTACCTCCACTCCCTATCATCCTCTTAATCTTCCATACTTCAACTTCTTTCTTCCCTAAATACCCACTCCCTTCCTTCCTCCACTACTCCTCCTCATCCTCCTGCTTAACTTCCCTATATCTTCCCCTTACCCACCTCCTTTCCCTCCATATTCTCCCTCGCCTAATCTCTCTTTCTTTCGTTTTTCCTACCCATTTCTCCCCTACCTCCTTTTTCCACCCCACTTCTTCCACTCCTCCCACTCCTTTAAATCCACCTTCAAATACACCCCTCACTTCCTCTACTCTTCACTCCTCTCCCAACTAATTCAAACCTTTATCCTCCCCTCCTCGTCCCCTCTTCCATCCCCATCCTTACCTTCCTATTTAATTCTATACACATCCATGACCTCCTCTTCTTATAACTATTCATCAATGCTTGCATCGTCCTTCCACTTCATCGCCATTCCCTTCCTTATCCTCACCCAATATTGCTCCTCCCCCCCTAATTCTCTCCATCTTGCTAGTCCACTCATACCACTCCTCAACCCACTCTCTCCAATCATGTTTCGATCTTTAAGAAAGACAAAGACATGGCATGAAATGCATATGAAAATTAAGCATCTTCTTTAATAATCAATCTCTAAATTCAATAATAAAGATGTTGGTGATGTTTGGGATGATCTCCGACATTGTTTGTATTTATACACACGTGTGAAGTATTTTGATAATTTATGTGGGGTTATCTTTTCATTTAAAGAAAAATGAATTCAAAATGTAAAAAAATCTATGCTAAAATTAAATATTTAACTTCTTTAAAAATCCATATGGTAAATGAGTATAGGAACTTATTAAAAAATGAGAAAACTTATGTTTTCTTTTCATAATAATTTTTAAAAACTTCATCTTCCCTTCATTGATGGATGATTTAGCTACCTTCAGCTCAATCATACTTATTTATTATATATAGAATTCTATTATATTATATATATAAGATTAATGAAAAAATTTAGGATTTTATGTTTCATGATTTCTCCCCGGGTTTATTTCATATGGATTAATGGAAAATATGAATTTTTATAATTAATCCTTATATCTTTTTGGTCATGTCTCTTTCATTTTATATTAACTATGAATTTTATGAATCCTACAATAGTTGTCGACAATAATACCTCTACTAAGGCTAGATAACAAGAAATTTTAAGACACAACTTTTGAGTTCGACATTTCATTTACTCAAACTCATTATCTTATGGTGGGTGATTGATGTAGGAAATTCATAGTTTTATATTCTATTACTAAAAAACTTACTCTCCACCTGTTTTACAACCCAAAAATACTATAACGCTGATCCTCAAAACATTTCTCTTAAGTTTTTTTTTTGCATAAATAGTCCCTAAAAAGCTAAAATAATCAAAATAAAGAAAAACAAGGAACCCAAGAAACACAACTATAGTTCATTAGACCAAGTCCCCGTTTTGGTCTATATAAATAGCCCCCCAAATCAAAATAAAGAAAAACAAGAAACCCAACAAGATGTCATTAGATCATGTCTCTTTATGGATTAAGAAGCAAAAGAATTAAGTGTGGGATAAGTCTAGTATGTTGGGAAAAAAATAACTAAGCATTGAAAAACCAAAATGTCTATTATTACGTCGATATGCATTCCTCTTATTGGAAGTTGGCATATTAATATTTTTTCTAATTACAAATTTCAATTCTAGAGTTGAGAATGAAAGATGTTGGCATATTTTCGTCATCTCCTCTCAATCAACAAATGGAGATTTCAGTAATATTTTCCATGCATATCTAAATCTAGTGTTTAAACCATTTTTAAAATATTTTTTTACCAAATTATGATCAAGTATTTACTGTGTTTGTTGTTGATGACCACATATGATAATTAGTGATAATTGAATTTAAAAAAACATATAAAACATGCATTGAAATATATGCCTCTTCACCTTCTGAAACTTATGCATGTTCAAAACGAAACCAATGCCTATAAATATTTTTTAGAGATTACTAATCTAAAACATTAGCTATGGTGGACGAATAAATGGCAAGGTTTTCTGAAGATACGTGGAGGAAGAACTTATATGATTTCACACTCTAGCTTCAAGGAAATTGGACTAGAACAATGATATGTCTAAGGTTTAATAGAGACAGTTGATTGTTTAATAGAGATGTTTTCCTATGAAAAATTACGCCAAGAACATCGATGGCTCAATGATGACAATGACGACAATACCAAAGAAACATATGTGTAGCGCCCAACAATGACAATGACGAGGAGGTGGAGAACATGATTCCTTCTTCTTGATTCATACCAAAATTATAACATTCCTAATAATTAATTTCCAAGTTCATGTTTGTTTCTCAAAGTAGAATTGGCCATTGAAACCTTGAACGAATTGCAGGGAACCAAAAGGATGGATGCAATGGACAACGAATGAATGTAGTGGAATTGGAGATCGGTGGGAGACCTAATGTTGAATGGTGCATTTCTTGTTCCACTCGATGTTAGGGTGGCCGATAAGTATGCCTTAGCTTCCAGTATTAGCGCAAAGCCAAGTTTCCTTGTGGAAAGAGTTACCAAGGAGGTTGGAATTTTTCCAAGCAAGTAATTATCAAAAGGAGAAAACCTTATTCCTCCTTAAATTTTCCTCACAAATGTAGAGAGAACCGTCTTAGGGTTTAACCATCCCCTTCATCTATTTCTTGTGCAAACCTTATAGTAGCAACAAAAAAGACAATAATCATATGCCAGTGTAGACTGCACCCATATCAATCTTGTTGACTTCTCATTCTCATCGAATAATATGTTTCTTGATGTGTATTGTGTGGTTATTATTGACAACATTGGACATTTTGAGGTTATGTTTAGCTTCTTCCTGTGGACAATTGAAGTACTAGATGGAAGCCCAATTATCTATGGTGTTTCTGTCAAATACAATGCAATCTCAGTGAGGCCTTCCCATTCCATGGATATATTATGAAACATATGTGTGTAGTAATTATGAATTGCATCAAAAGCTCTATTAATGGAAATTCATTCAAATTATGAATGGATTATTAGCAATCTCATCTCTATATCTAATTCAATAGAAGACGACAGTTCAATGATGAACAACATATTCCACAATAGAACATGGAAACCACATAATCCAATGATAAATATTCCTCACAAAATGAAGTGTTGACCCAATAGCCACACTGAGGGGGGCAGGGCGGGTGTGAATTAGTGTGGAATCAATTTTACAATTTATCAATATCAATTACTCATACATTCATGTAGCAGTGTTCGTAAACATTATATCATTATTTATCACAATGCATCATCAAATAAGTAGCATGGATAGAAAAAGAAATAAGGAATCACATCAAAAGGAGACACACCTTTTTTAGGTGGAAATCAAATGGGAAAAAAACATCAACTCTTCCTCTTCTTAGTCTTCAATTCTTTACATCAATTTGTACACCCCAACCTATGGGAGGAAACTACCCCTAAACTATGTAATCTTCCACTTGCGGTAAGCTACAACCTGATTGAGGCACCAACCTCGAAGATGCAAGAATTTCTCACTGTGTGCTACAATCTTATTGAGCCTCCAAATTCAAGGATTAGTAGGCTCTAACCTACTCTAGACTCCAACCTAATTGAGGCACCAACCTGCTTTAGGCTCCAACCTAATTGAGGCTCCAACCCCTGCTCTTTAACTTCCTTGTGGACCTCTATTTCATCTCATTTTCAAAATGGATCCACTATCATTATATATCACTAAATTTGCATGTTAAGAGATTGTCACCAACTACAATCACAACCAGTGAATATTGGAACTACCATAAACATTATCACTCTACCAATCATTGTCTCTGCTACACAACTTGAAATCATTACACTACCATGGAACTTGCAACCACTTGACTACTATACAACCTGTTAGGGTCCTATAAATATAGGAGTCTTGTATAATTAATAAGTTATTCATCCCACTGGGATATTGTAAAAAGTTATTTTTCATTTTAAAATTGTTTAGCTTATAAAAGAAAAGAAAAAATAAAATAAAATAAAATGGGACAAAAAATGGATATATAAGAAAAATTAAAAAATAGATCCCCAAGTATGGGTATGCAAGTGTAAATGCTACCAAAATCAATGTATTGTAATTTTTTTTTCAAATAAAAGGAAAAAATGTGTATGACTAGATGGTTTGTCATTTTCTGATAAAAATATTGCAACTTTCAATGGTGGCTATAACCCCTACCCGGATCAATGGCGGGAGATGGATTTCGGACCCCCCCCCCTGCATTATCAATGCTTCATGAAAAAAGGGTGGGGGGTTAGGGTGTGGGATCCTAATTTTTTTTTTGAATAATACCACCCCCACATTATGTGTTGGCTCCTGGGCCTTTTCGGGGGGTCCTTGCCATCTACCATTTACCGATCCTACCCCCCCTGAAAATTTCATCCCCGCTTTTCGCTTCGCCGTCATCTTCGCACCTTTTTCCCCTACGCCCATCTGTCATCACTTCTACCAATCAACTGGAGCCACATCACCTCCCGCCATCCACGTTATTTGACCGTTACCTTTCAAATCACTCACCAATCCTTAAATGAATGTTATACATTAATTTCCTCCAACCAAATGATATGTTATGAATAAATTCTCCTCTCTTGAAAACGATAACAATTATGTTATAACGCCTATTCCTCCAACTATAAAATTCCCTCATACACCTGTAGATGTTTCTATTTCGACGTTGTTTGAATTGTGCAGGTCAGGATCGAGTCATTATCAAGTTAACAGTGTGAACTTGCAGATCAATTCCTCTTTGCAACTTTAATTGATCAATTTACCTGGTAGTTATGCTCTTAATTCTCCTGTGGAATCCCCTGTTCATTTTTTTCCCTATCTAAACCCTTGATTCTTCCAAATATTTCCTCTGTAATTCAGAATGTCTTCACATAAGGGCAAAGGAAAATTTCTTGAAGAAGATCCCTTGGTACCCCCTATCCACAATATTCATAGAACGCCATTGATAGATACCCAATACAAAATTGTTGAGACACAGTGTGAATTTAACTTCTATGAGCTTCACAATTGGGCTAAACAAAAATACTTGGACTAGAGTGACAATTTGAGCATCTAGGATTCCTTCCTTCCCCAATCTACCTTTCCCCAAACTTATTTCTTCCCTGAATTCTCTACCTAGTGTCATCTCAGATACCTCCCAAGGAAAAAAGCAATAATTTCCCAGAATAATGAGATCCTCTTTTCCATTTCCCCGGAGAGTATTTGCCAAGCCTTGCAGATAAAACCCCGGACATCCCTGCATCCATTTTCTACTAATGCATTGATGGAATTATACAAGAAGCTTACTTCCCCCCATCGAGCTCACGATTTTGAATGCTTTTTACCAGAAAATGTTGAATTTCCCAGGACAAACCCACCATATTTTGCCTCTATTTTCCCAAAAATGTCAAGACAAGTGATCTCTATGGTTGCTAGGTTGTTAGGTTATCATATAGACCAGTAGGTTGATGAAGTAGTTTTAGGATTTTTATCAGTTTTTACAGTTGGTCAAAAGCCTTCACTTTTGTTCAATTATAGTCAGTATTTATCATATATCATGCATGATCATTTTTTGAAGTTCAAATTTGAGGGGGTGTTCAAACACCAATCAGTATTGGTTTATCTCATGTTATTTTACTAGGCAGACAGGTTCAAATTTAACTACAAAAGATTGATGAACAAGGAAACCCAATGTCAGTTATTCGTTAGACATCTCTAGTCAAAAAGAATATAGAAGAATATACACACACAGATTTTGTAGATAAATTCCTCTACACTTCCTTATGTCTACTATGCACCGATATTATACCAAAAATATCTCCAGAAATTAAGAAAGTTTTTCACCTCTTAGAGCAGTCAAAGGTTGGAGACTAGTATTTATACCAATATTACACAGAGATCAGAATTTATGGATGTGAGCTTCCTCCTTATAGATTACCAATCTTTGTGCCAATAAGGATTTTCGCTTTACAATATGTTAAAAAAATGTTAAATCTAAAGTCACATGTAGGCCCTTACATTGTAAACACTAGAACAACAACAAAGGAGGTGGAAGCAGTTTTAAAATAGATCAAATTAAAACCCAGCTTCACATGGTCCTATGATCCTTTGGGGGTAATTTCTAAACTAAGGGTTGAACAAAAGCGCACTCCATATGCACACACACCCAGGCCAGAAATAGAACAATATGTTAACCAAGGACCGTGGGTGGAAAACACATTACAGGAGGGCAAAGAGCAGTTGGTTTGTCAATATTCATTAAAAACTCATATCTCTAAAGACAAAGAAATAAAAATGCCAAGGGAAAGCATGTCCCCCCCAAACTCAGAATCTCAAGATGCATATTTTGTTGTATTCAAGAGAATGAAGAAGGATCCACATGCCACTACCAAATATGATAGCAAGACTAGTCCTCAGGTGATCACCATTCAAGAAGAATCTTCAAAAGAAATAGATGTACAGGAGCAGAGTACTTTGGTTTTGACATGAACTCCTACCACCTCTCTCCTATATGTAGAAGAGACAATTGAGTCTCCTATCTCTTCTACCTCGCAGGTTCTACCAAAGCCAAGTATTTTTACAAGGTACACAAAGATCAAATTGAAAATGAAGCTCTTGAATTCTGGAAACAAACTGCCACCACACATACTCAACACATGTTGTTTTCTGCATTTGACTAAAAAAGGGGCAGTTTCAAATGGACTTTTTGGAGCCCAAAGTGTTAGCCCCTAGAGGTGTTGAAGATTATAAGGCCTCCATATTTTCAATTGATACCAAACAAGTTCATGCAATCGATCAGATCGATTTTCAGAAGAGGGAAGTTGATATGATATACTCAACTCTAACTAGATCAATGGTTACTTCTAAATTGCAAGTTTCTTTAAATAATATGCATTCACAATTGAAGATTGAAAGAATGTCTTCTCTAGCCAAAGGCACCAAAATCAAGACATTAGAATATTTAGTTATTAAACTAGGATATGATCCTAGTGATGTCAAGGTAGTAGGAGAGATAATCAAAAGAAAGAATGCTAACATTCAAACTCTCAGGAAACAACTCAAACTTCGAATTATAGAACACCCTCAAGCTAAGGAAGTCGCTAGTTTGTAGATGGAGAAAGAGAAGTTATTCACAATAGTAGTGGAATATAATTCTCAAATCTGGAAAATGGAACAAGACGTGGAAGAACAAGAATAAGAGCAATGGGAAGCAGTAGGAACACCAATAGTAGGTATTGTAACTCATCTAACAACACAAGAATCAGTTTCAAATTCCTAAAAAAAACTAGCTCAAGCCTTGCGGGAATTATCATTAAAAAATAAAGAAGTAGAGAAATTGACAGCAGCACTCAGCAAGATGGAAGAAGTCAATA
Organism: Pinus taeda; assembly: GCA_000404065.3. Classification (NCBI taxonomy): domain Eukaryota; kingdom Viridiplantae; phylum Streptophyta; class Pinopsida; order Pinales; family Pinaceae; genus Pinus; species Pinus taeda. The sequence continues at coordinate 199,807 of APFE030381478.1, read as the reverse complement.
TTAAGGTAGACAATGCATACTTGGAATAATTGCAAAAGAATTTCAAATTGGTTGAGCAGATTCAAAAGAATGAAGATCAATTTATCATTACTCATATGTTGGCAGAATCCAAAAGCAACATTTGGCACAATATCAATGCCAATGTTATTGAGTTGTGGCCATCCATTCATTTTGAACAAGAGGAACTGGTCTAGAGAGTTAAAGCAACAATGGAAAAAGCCAAAGTTGATATTGAGCATAGGCCAAAAGAAGAACATAAAATCATAAGAGTGTTAAATTCCAAAAACAGAGATGAGCTTGAGGAGCTGAACATAGGACAAGACAAAGACAATGATGGAAGTTGTTAGGGTCCTATAATAATAGGATTCATAATTTTGAATTGGCTATAGTTAGTCTTGTAATATTGTACATACTTTTGCTTTCTGCAAAATGTTTTCCCATATTAAAAATAAAAAATGTAAAGAGGGTGAGCCCTAAAATAATAATCAAAGGACTAAAAGAAAGAAAAAGATAAAAAAAGTATAAGATATGAACCCCACAAAAAGAGATAAGAATAGATCATGAAAGTGTGAAAATTCAAATGCCACTCCTTTACTTTACTTTGAAAAATAATATTGTGTGCAGGTTGTCAAAAATGCCACAATCCATGATGGTCAAAGTAGTTTAAACTTTATTCATTCATGCTTTAAATTTCATGTTGATAGATAGAGAATAAAGATCTAGTCAAACTGTTTAATCTTGGCAGATCAATAGTTATGTAAAGAATATAAGGTTAGAATTAGATAGTTTGTTTATAGAAGAGAAAAAGAAATAAAGGGTCAGCAAGCTCAAATGCACCCAATGAATGAAGAGAAAATGCTAGGGTAAATAAAGGGTAGGTAGAATAATTTTTGGAAGTGCACAAGGTTGCTAGCTCAAATGCACCTTCATCATACTTGATCCTATGTTTCATGTGCAGGAGGAATTGTCAAAGAGAAAGGACATTCACTAAAGCTTATTTACTAATTTCCCCTCATTTCACTAGACCCCAACATACTTAGTTTATTAATTTCCCCTCATTATCCCTTCATTATTTGTCATCCCCTAATGTTATCCCCTTTTTGCTTCCAAAGCACCCCTTCCCTATTCATTTCCACTTAAAACCCTTTCCCTAGTGAGAAACCCATTCCCATCACAAATAATACCTTCCCCCTTATTAATTTCCCTTTTTCCCCTTAAAAACCCATTAAACTCCTTTATCCTAAGTTATTTCCTAAACTATACCCCCGCTTTATGTATTTAAAGTCCCCCACGTTATAATTTTCCCGACACCCTTTTAACTCACCAAACCTTGGTATATAGTTAAAACCTCTGTTGTATAACCCATAGTCCCCACCTTTTATTAACCCATTGCTTATATTAAAATCTCGTGATTACTTTTTAATTAATCACATTTCATTATAATTAAATCCAGGCCCCACCAACCACATCCAAAATTTGTCCATGCAACTTCACCACATGATAGACCTCTGATCTCCCACCTCCAGATCCAACGACGCATATCCGTATCATGCAATTTCATCATCTGATAGTTAATGGTCCAAAAGCACGTGAGATTCGTCGGTTTTGGTTGAGCACTGTTTCGCTACGTGGCAACACCAAGTTATATCATGTGCTCTCGAAAAATACCGCCCTCCAACCAAAAGTGGTGTGATATGGCCTAAAACCACCTCCCCGCGTAAACAAAAACTACCCACTGTTCATTTACCAAATCTCACGCCAAAATGTAACCATTGTTGATTAAAATGCCGTAAATTCCCCCTTTTTCTCTTTTCACTCATTTTCACTACAAAAAACCTTTGTTAACCAATTCTGAAACCTTGAACCTCTGCACAACCATTTTAACCACCTTTTGCAACTAGAAGACATTGCAAACACCAAATTGAAGCAGCAAATAGACAATTGAAGCCTCAGAAACCTCTATTGCTACCACAGAACCTTGTTTGCGCACCAAATCGTCAATTTCCAGGTATTCTTGAAAGAAATAGAACGATCTTGTAATTTAAGCTATGCACAGTAATTATTAAAAGGTTAATTAACTAAATTAATTAAAAAACATTGCTAGATTGAAGAAAACCTTACTGTACATCCAAAAGCCCTTTTCTATAGACTGTAATTACCCTCCCCACTGTTCTAGAGCTTCTGACCTTACTCCTAAAGCCAGAGAAAAAGTAATTCAGTTGAATAAACCAAATTATGGCTTCCCAATGCACTCTGGATGTCATACCCCTGCAAACCCCTCACCTGGACATTGACCACCTCCCATTAGCCAATAGATATTTTCAAATTAAGGACACTATATCCTCTAGCCACCTACTGAAACTCCACTGCTGGAGTAAAGATAAATTCCTGAACCAAAATGATGGCATTCACCTATGGGAATCAAATTTTCCCAAATACTTGTTCTCACAGGTACACCTATTCCCAGAAATCATTCGCTTCTACCAAGCTTGATATGTCCCAAGTCAAAGAGCTATAGTCTCCCCTGACCAACAGGTTTTATTTACCATTACTGCAGAGTCAATAAATCAAATGCTGCATATCCAACCAATCGCAAATGAGATCCCACTTTCCATTGAAGCCTTACTTGAACTCTACACAAAGCTAGACCTTCCCAAGAAAGCTAAAATATTTTAGACTTTCATCATAGAAGAGTCTCATACTCCTACAGATAGTCCTCCATATGCTGCCACTATTTTCTCTGAGAGAGCCAGACACATTATAACCATGCTCTCTTGTATTCTAGGATACACTACTGATGAGCATGTGGATGAGGTTATACTTGCTTTCCTTTCTATTTTTTTCCCATGCAAGCGTCCAGTTGCAGTTTACAACTTTGCTCAGTTCTTGGAAGACAAGAATCCATGAACAGTTTATCAGATTTCCAAATGAGAGAGTATTCAAATACTCATCATTATTGTTACACATGCTCTTATACTTTTAGTTAGACAAGTTTCTAGTCAGCATCCAAAATCTAGACACCAAGGTCCATCTAAGATCTATCATCTTTGGGACACCATTGATCCAAAGATATTCCATTGTTTTTAGTTATAAATAGTTCATTGATTCATTTGTTCATCCAGTTGTAAACATGCTAACTAGTAGCTATCAAGCCAAGATCAATGATGAGATTAAGAGAGTTTTACAATTGGCTAAAAACAGTAGAGTGGGAGACTGGTATATATACCACGACCACACAAAAATCAGGATATATGGATGCCAACTCACTCCCTACAAGTTGACCAAATACCTCCCCATGAGGATATTTGTGTTAGAGCATTTCAGGAAGATCATAAACTCTGATGAGGCTAATTTTCTATCAACTAGGACGAAAACTCAGTTTAAGTTCAAAAACCAATTGGGCCCTTTTATTTGTAAGAATAGGGAAGCTGGACAAGAGGCAGAGAAAATCTTACAGCAAATGAACTTCAAAAGCAATTTTATGTGGCAATATGACCCTAATGGAGTCATAAACAATTTAAGACTCAAGTTCAAATTAAGCCCTTTCATACATGATCCCAGGCCAGATATTGAAAGATATGCCAACCAGTCATAGTGGTTGGAGAATACTTTAATAGATGTGGAAAAGTAGATTGATACTAGTTCCTTTTTGCAGGTTCCAACCCTACAAGAACATATGAGTATGACTCTCATTCTACAGACTCTAGCCATGTAGGACATAAATGTAAAAAGAACCAAGGAAGAAGGTTCTAGCTCTGGGATGGATACTACAAATGACAGGTTTGAAATCAGTTACAGGAAGAAGCCCAAGCTTAATCTTGTAACTAAGCAAGAAGATACCATTGAGATAGTTGAAATCACTAATACTGACACAATGGTTGGAAAGAGTAAAGTTCCAACATTTTCAGAGGAAACTCATCAGCCTTCCACCTCAAACACTCAAATTATTAAAAAACAGCTTAGTATTGAAGTCTCTTCATCCAACAAACTAGCGGATAAAGAGAAAGATATAAAAGAGAAGTACAAAGAAATGAAATTGAGGAATTAGGCATTAAAGGCTGAAACATATGCCTAGTACTTCAAACACACACCTACCAATCAGAATAGATTAATGTCAGCCTTTGACATTAAAACTGGAAAAATGAAAATGACCTTTATGCAACGTACAGTCCAACAACCCAGATTGTCAGCAAACTATAGGAAGACAGAGTTTGAAGTTTTGGCCAGGGATGTTCAACCGATTGACCAAATTGAATTCCATAAGCAAGAAGGTGAAATGATTTACTCTGCGATGACTAAAAAAGCAATGACTGTGGAAAAACTTCAAAGCTCACTAGACAACATCACAACACAGTTTAAGCTAGAAAAGGCATCCTCACATGCCAAGGATAACATAATCAAGTCGCTGGAAGACTTGGTGATTAAGATTGGATATATCCAAGTGACATCAAGGCAACAGAAAATCTGATAAAGAAGAAAAATGAGGATATTGTTGCTTTGAAGAAACAACTGAAGTTGCCTCCTTCTGAACATCCCCAAACCAAGGAGGTCTTAGAGAGCCAAACCTAGCAGGAGGAAATGATGGATCTCATCCTTCAACTAAGCGCTCAAATAAAAGAAATGGAGAATGAATTGGATAGTTTGATCAATTTGAAACAGGACAGCCTTGAGACAACCACTTCCACTGTTACTCCTACTGTTACTACAGCAGTTCCTTCAACTTTGGCAGCTTTGTTGGCCCCAACAGCTCCACTAGCTACAACACTTCCAGCTGAAACAACAACTACATCAGCAACAAGTTCAACAACAATAGAAGCTTAGCTAAGTGATGAGGCAAGTAAACTGGTCAAAACCGTGGAGGACATGTCCATTCAAACCACTAAAATAAATAGACTTAAAGAACATATAAGAATTCTAGAGGATGAGAAGAAACTTTCTCAGATTATGCATAAAAATGAAGTACAGAAGTCAAATAGGTTGACTGAGAGGATAAAGAATTTGGAAAAAGAATTAACATTGAAGGAGCCACTTGCCCAAGCAAAAGAGCAGCTATGGGCCAATATCATTGACTCTGTCAATGATATTTTTCCATCTATACAGGTTATATTTGAACAAAATGATTTAGTCAAAGAGGCTACTGAAGTAATTCAAAGAGTTAAGGTTGAATGTGGAAATATGCCAGAAGAAAGCTCAAGAATAATCCAATTCCTTAACTCAAAGAATAAATATGAATTGCAAGAGCTGGACATAGCTAACAAGACTGGCACTATACTAGAGGTGAAGAAAGTACTCACCAAGAGGAACTTAATGATGCAGCTTCAGGAGAAATGCCAAACCATGGAGCCGACTATAGTCAGGTTCATGGTTAAATTTGATGCTTTGAGGCAGAAAGGTCTGCCAAATTCATTGGTAATAAATAATGGGTTAATGCCACATGAAGACTATAACAGGAAATTCAGAGAAGTGGCAAGAGAGCAAGCCCATAGTTCCTCTATGAAAGGGATGCCTACATGAAAGGTTATGTGCCAAACTTTTGAGAACCTCTTTTACCTCCAGCATGACGTAAAACATCTTTTTGTAAACAAACCTACCTTTGAAAAATACATAGAAGTAGATGAAGTCTACAAAAGGATGGTAAATATTAAATTACCAAATACAGAGACTTGGGAAAAATTAAATGATTTACTGTGAAGATGCAAGGTAAAAATTGGATACAAAATAGTGAAAGAAAAGCAGCAGGTCAATTTAGTCAAAGAGTATCAGTGAAAGGGAAAAGTAAAAGAACAGTCAGCGTGGAAGACAAATAAGAAAGGAAGCAACAAAAGATCTAACAACGGAGCCTAATAAACAGGGACAGCTTGTAGCAATTACATATTTGTCTCTATCTTCTTGCATGAAGATTTCTTTGTTTCGTTGAATAATTCCCAAAACAGTTTGGGATATTTTGTAATAAGTTTTTGTATAAATACTTCATAATTCGAAGTATGGAGGTGGATTGATTGAAATTTCTATAGTTGTATTGATCTAAAACCTAAGGATTCATTGTACCATTTTTTCAATTCAGCAAATTGAACTGAGTAATAAAGACATTGAATTACAATATTCATGTGTTGGGCCACTACAGTGAAGTATTTTCTATTTTTCAAATTGTTATCTACTTAAGTGTTTCACATACTTCCATGTTATCTAAATTGAATGAAGTAACTGGAATATTATTATAGAATTTCTTTAAGTACACTCTATCTTGAACAATTAATCATTTTAATGTTTTCTTCTAATATCCAGAGTAGGGAATCCTTCATTGCTCCCTCATTTTGATTGACCTCTACCATTTCCCTCATAATCCGGTTTGAGGAATCCTTAGTTGGTCCTTGACCTCGATTGAAAGCCACTTCACCATCCATCCTAAAAGATCTGAATTTACTCAGGTACCTTGCCATGTAAACACTATCTTTAGAACTTGATTCAGACATGTTTTCTTGAAACTTGACCCCATAGCCCAGTGGTAAAGGACATCCCTCTATCCATCTAAGTCAGTAATTCCACCACCAAATCAAAATCAAAACCTAATCAAAGCTTAAATAACTACCCTAAAATCAATTAACTAAACAAAGTTAAATCATAAAAAGAGAGCCCTCTCTGAGCATTAGGAAGGCTAGATCCTGATCTCAAAAGTAGGTTTGTGGTTACCTCTAATATTTCTTTGACACGAGATAACAACTCTACGGAAATTTTAGAGTGATAATAGAAGTCGAAAGAGTTTTGTATAAGAAAAATCTGATGGTGTAATTGGAGAATAGGAGTAAAGAACTGGAGCTACATGTCATAAGATTTATTATTATAAGAATTTTTCTTTGTTGCAAGAAAAAGGACTTCCAACTCTCAGAAATTCTAATGGAAAATTGATTCCACTAGAAAATTACCAGGAATAGTTATGTAACATAGTTGCAGATGCATCTAAGTTTGTGAAGGCAAAGGGGGATATCAGTGGAGAAGCCTTTCTGGAAGGCCTGCAGTTTGATTTAAACATACATCGTGAGATCCATCATTTGTTTTTCAATAAACCAACTTTTCAAACTTACACTGAGGTAGATGAAAGGTTTAGAAAAATGGTGAAATTTTCTATGCCAGGTGAAGAACGATGGGACCAATTATTGGAGTTGGTTGAATAAGGATAAATAGAAGACCTATAATTTTGGAACAAAACAAAAAAAAGGAGTCAAAAAATAGCCACAGTCAGCAACAAATTTCACTCAAATATTTAATAAACAACCGAATTTGTCCATAATTTCTATTTTCTAGTTTTGTTTCATAAATATATGTAATTTTTTTAGATATTATTTTGTAATCAATTCCTTTTTGGAATCTGAAGTTAGTTCAATAGCAAGTCTATAAATATTTTTTAATAAGACTTAGTAAAGGTTGGAACTTGTATGAAGAAAAGAGGTGTACATTGATGTAAGTTGTGGATTGTACTCAAAGTGATCAATTTACAGAAATACAAAGAGTTTTGTTCCAAGATTCCCGTGTCAAGCAATTGGTGATGTGTTTCTTATGTTAAATTATTTCTTTTCTTGGTTTCCATGTGTCTATCCCTCTTTATTGTTGCAAGAATATTAAGGGCCAAATTTTCTTAAGTGTACTCTGAACTGGCTTGTTAACAATATCAATGTTTTCTTTCTAATATTAGGTATAGAATTCATCTCAGTATGTGCTATATTTAATTGAACTTAAATCACATTCATCCTATTCACACCCCAAGCACTTTATAATTTCCAAAAGTTTGGATATCCTGCCCTATTACAGTTACTCTATCATTTTGTGATTGATTACCCAAAGGTTCATGACTCCATGCCAAAATAGCTAGCCTAAAATCTGAAGTAGAAATCTAAATCATACAAAGAGATCCCTCTCTGAAGCTGGAAGGGCTAGATCCCAGCTTCAAAAGTGGTTTTGTGGTTACCTTTGTAATTTTCTTCCTCGGCCTAGGAAAATTACGGGGTGATAGCACACCCTACACCAAAATGTCACATCAATCACTCTTGCTAGTTTTCATATTGTTTCCCATATTCTACTTCAACTAGAACTACAATCTGGTCATTTAAATCGTTCCTTAAACCTTGTTTACTTCTTATATCCAAAACACCTACAACATACCCATAGACCTTAAAATGAACACAATATATTTTGGCCATCAAATATGAGTTAAAACAACATCAAACTCCTCTGGTTTCATTCATCTCTGTGTTGCAATCATCCAAATTCTTCTAGATCTCAATTTCAACAAATATAGACCACATAAATGCAAAACAACCTTAAAGAACTTTATATCGTATAAAATATTCTACAAACTATTCCTTTCTGAGCATTGTTCAAAAGTCTACCAAATTCCAGCACTAGCCACAAGAAGTGATAAATTGTTTGACAAAATGACAAAACATATTTAAATAAAAGATATTGACCTAGTCACCACCAAGGGTCAAAATCACGACCACAAGTTTGCAACATATATGCCTTACTCCCCTCTTTATGTGGCTTGTTAAGCCATTTTGTTCCCTTTGATATATTTAGTATATAGTGGTACAGTAAGGGTCAGGGACATTGAACTTCCCCACCAACCAAATCAAACTTTACGTATCAGTCTTTACTAATCAAACATGATGAACCATGCAACATCAAACCTCCAATAAAATATGATGAGTCTCCAATGAAATAAGATGAGCCACCAATCAAATGTTATGATCCATTCAACATTAAAGCTTCAATCAAATATTATGATTCATGGCTCTAATGGCCTCAGTTCATTCAAGACTACGCGGTAGTCACCCCTTTACTGTATAGTGCAATGTGGTTGTGCCCTATTTGAACCATGGCACAAGATAGTAACACCTAACCATTAATGTGGCTTTGATCAAGTACTCACACTATATGTGGCTTCATCCCATTCACACCATTGCTTGGACAATATGTGAATTAGGCTTATTGAGATAGCTTCGGCCCATTCAAACTAGTGCTCAGTCTATATGTGGCTTTGGACCATTCAAACCTATTTTAAGGGAAATAGTTATGCCATCACATTCATCCACCGATCTTATGAAAAAAGCAAAAACAAAAACAAAAAAACAAAAAACAAAAAAACAAAAAAACAAAAAAAAACAAAAACAAAAACAAAAAACAAAAAAAAACAACAACAACAACAAAAACAAAAAACAAAAAAACAAAAAAACAAAAAACAAAAAACAAAAAAGACAAACAAACAAACAAAGAAAACCTCTTCGAGAAAAAGAAACCATAAGCTCTAAGGTGAATACTCAAAGTTCTGCCAATGAATCACACCTTGTTCATTGAGCTACTCGAACTTCAAATCAAATTGTGCACATGCTCAAACACCTTATAAAGAGTATTGGCCCCATATATATATATATATATATATATATATATATATATATATATATATAGAGAGAGAGAGAGAGAGAGAGAGAGAGAGACGCACTAAACTAACGGTCCCAACCCTTATGGGGCTTATAACCCATGCATTAACCTACATAATGTTTCATTAAAACTTGCACCATCGGTCTTATTTGGCCACACCATATGACCATAGTTGTTATCTATCCAGTGTTCGATGTCAACATGACCTAATCCATATGATCTTGACCTTAGGGTCATAGGTCATTCCTCCAATGACATCATCATGATCTCATTGTTCCATGTGGTAGCCTATGAGGGGGCCATGTGTCACCTTGTTTTAAACTAATCACTAATCCAACAATGTCATTCTCATTTTCACATGGAAGCCCCTGGTGGTGTCATGTTGGCATGTTGATGTTAGTAGGATCCACATCATCAAGAAATTAAATGATGCCACATGTCAACATCAGAATGATCCCTATTGATCCATTAAATATCACGGTGTTTGTATTTCATTTGACTGTTTATTTGTCTAGAACATGGATGACATTTAACAACAATAAAGAGTGTGCATATTTGCAAAATCGTGGCTAGTGATTGGTTATGTCCACTGTAGATCTTCCTGGAACTTGCCCACTATTTAACCTTAAATTAATTTGGGTTTGGCCCTATCAGGGGTGAAAATGTGAATCTGGGTTAAAAAATTCCTTATTTTTTGACGTTTTCATTTTTTAGGTATCTATCAACATTTTCATAGTTAACAATCATTTTTCTTTAAAAGCAAATTTGATAGAAAAGTATAGTATTACAAGTAGTGTGTACTTTTTTTTCATATTTTTTTATATTAGTATTAGTTTTCCCAACATTCATTAACCATACAACCCTAATTATAAAAAGTCTTTCCCATTTTCGCATTTTTAATCAACCCTTGCAAATTGACCTAATTTAATGTTGATTTTTAACTAGCCATGACTTCGCATATGGGAGGGGTTTTTTTAAGCAGAATATACCATTGGAAAGGTATCATCGATATCTAGACAACCATGTTATTTTTATAGTCTTTTAAGCATCATAATTTTGTTAAAAACTTGAATAACTTCAAGTACCCAAATCACCATGTAATAAGAATATGCGGAAGCAAATGGTCATACTGCTTCACAAAGATTCCTATTGCTTCTTTATCATCCAGGATGGTTTTGCTATTACTATCCCATACATTCCTTTGACATCAATGACACCTTGTTGTCATCAATGACAACACTATGTGCAACATGATGATGGCTTTAATATCACTTTTTACATTTGTTCGGTTTGCACAAATCTTATTGGGAGGCATATTGCATTCATTTGATTGGTTTTTAGGATGAGGTAAGTAATTTGTATTACTTTTTATAGTTGAAACCGACCAATTTCATTGTATAATCTCATATATTTTCCCCGAATTCGAATTCAAAGTATGCAGAAGAGTTGAGGTTTGCAATAGATTTTATAGATTTAATGGTTGATACTTACATTTTACTATTCATTTTGCTTTCTAAGACAACTTATAATCCAATCCAATTATTTCCAGATACTGGCTAAATATCTCAGAACGTTTCTAACCTATTGATTTGTTTCGTATGACTGATCTAATTACAAAGTGTTCAAATCTAATTTACTAAATTTTATTTTAATTAACCTTAATTTACTATATCCCATTTCAGAAATTTTGTTTTAATTTAATTTAATTATTTTGAATTTGAATATAATTTGTAAATAGGGTTTTAGAATTTTAATTTAATTATTAATAATTATTAGGTAAATGTTATAAATAGTATTTTAATCATTTGAAATATAAAAATTAATACATTAATTATATTTAATTAAACATTAATTTATTAATAATTAATTTAACCAATATATTTTAATCCATTGAGATTTCAATTAAATACATTATATATATGATTAAATAATTAATTTATTAATTACAAGACATACTTAATACATATTTAATATATTATTAATATTATGACAATAATATAATCTTAAGACATATATATAACATTATTAATACATTAATATAACATTAATGACACATTAATAATATCTTAATCTACACATTTATAATGTCTTAACTATAAATTAATCTATACATTAACACATGTTAACTATGGTTGACTATTGTTGACATGGTCAACTATAGTCAACCTAGGTATCATAGTCAACAATAGTCGACATGACTACCATGGCGAACCATACTTACCATATTGAATTACATTGAACCATAGTCATACAGTCATTAGACCCATGGGAAATTTGAACTAGTGACCTATCGCAAGGGTGCCTTAGTAGTGTACCCATTCACGATCAATCCAAAGCCTCGTGGGCTATAGTTATATAGTCGTTAACCATAGTCAAAACATAGGTAGTGATGTTTAAATATGATGAATATGGAAAACCATAGTCAACCATGGTCAACTAGAGTTAAACAATCATTAACCATAATTAAAACATAGTCAGTGATGTTGAACAACAATCACACATGGTTAACCATAGTCTAACCATGATCAACCATCATAAAGTATTGTAACAATGGTTGAATATGGTTAACTATAATTGACCATAGTTAACTATGGTCACCATGATCAACCAATGTCAACCATATTTTACTCTAGTCAACATGGTTGACCAACATCAACCATGGCTAGTCATGTTCAACCATGTGCAACCTAGGTCAATCATGGTCATATTTGGTCAATCATAACCACCATAATCAATCTTTGAAAACCATGGTCAACCCATGCTCAACTTGGCCAACAATGGTTAATATGGTCAAACATGGTCAACGTAGGTCACCATGGTAAAACATGGTCAACTGTACCTATTCATTATCAATATAACCAATCATAATCTATCATAGAAAACTATGGTCAACAATGGTCAAATTAGTCAAACCATGTTCACCCATGGTGAACTTGGTCAAGCCATGCTTATCCATGGTTAAACCATGCTCACCCATATTTGATGTTTAAAAATGTTTAATAATATTACTATTAATATGGTTTAAAACACATTGATTTACTAATGTGGTTGACTATGTTCAACTATGTTTGAATATGTTTGACAGTCAACAATCTTCAACTTCGGTCAAACATAATCACTTATTATTATTATTGATTTATATTTATATTCAACCTACTCAACCACTTTAGTCAAACATAGTCAAACAAAGTCAACTGTTATAGTCAATGCTTAGATATTTGACCATGATCAAACTTGGTCAACCTTATTCACTCATAGTCTCCCTCAGTCAATGTTAGTCAACCATATTCAACTATAGTCAACCATGGTTGACCAACGTCAAACATTATTAGCCTTAGTCAACTAAGGTCATCGTTTGCTGGTCACAATCAAGATTTTAAAATGTTTAATAATAACAATATTTATATTAATGAAGTTGACTAATAATAATAATAATAAGATTGTGATGTTGGAATGGTTTTAAAATTTATCCAATGTCACAATGTTACATTTCATTGCAATTTATCTGTCGCAATGCGACATTACAAAATCAGTCAACCACATATAATAATGTGGTTAACTATGTTCAACTATGTTTCACTATATTTGACAGTTAACACTCTTAAACTTCAATCAAACATAATTTCCTATTAATATTATTAAAAAATATTAATAATCAAGCACGTTGTATCGTCATAATGGTACAGAAATATATCCAACGTCGCAATGTGACAAAAATTGTCCCAATGTTACATTACATTGCAATTTATCCAATAGCACAACACAACATTGTTGGAATTGTAGTGTTGGCATTGATATCGACAAGGTCATGGTGTTGTTTATCACATGCCTTATGTCTACTTGATGATGATCAGTGGTCCTCATGATGTGTGATGAGTGTTTGGTAGTTGCAGTTTTCAACTTGATGATCTTGTTGGTTGGCATTGATGTCAACATACTTATGACGTGACTTAGTGGAGCTGATTTGGAGGTTGAATAGAGATAGATGCAAGGAATGTTATGATTAGCTTGTCATATGATGATGTTGTTGCAAGTGGTTGGAGTGTTGCTACAAGTGTTGCATATGCTCCTACATGTGTTGGAAGAATTGGATATGTTGCTACATATGTTGGAGGTGCTTCTACCAGTGTTGGAGGAAGTTGGATGACATGATGTTGTTGTTGCAGGAGTTGGAGACATTGCTACATGAGTTAGAGATGTTTTTACAGGTGCGGGAGGTGTTCAGACATGTTTTCATTGTTGCTTGAGGAGCTGGAGGTGTTGGTCTTAGTGATGAGGTTGGCAAACTAAGGATTGCTTATCACTGACTTGTTGCAGGTCCTTGGCCTATGTCATTAATTTCATACTTGTCACATAGGCTTGGAGGTGTGTTTGGAGCTGATGAAGGTGTTCCTAAAGTTTGGAAGAGATTTGAGTTGACTTAGTTTTGTTTTTCCTTCATCCTCTACCCAGTTGCATGGATGGTGAGTCATGGGAGCGACTGAAAGTTTACAGTAGTTGGAAGGCAAGCTTGTGGGAGCGACTGAGGAGCTCCATTCAAGTTTGTGTAGTGTTGTGCATGTGACTGAGCCTTTTCATGAGTTTTTCTTTGCATTCCTTGTGCAACTTAATTTTGGTATTATAGCGACATTATTGATCAGAACTTTTCGTCATATGGTCAAAAAAGTTAGTGGGTCATATAGAAGCTAATCAAAGTTTAAAATACCAAAAGGCAAGTGGAATTAGTGGCTTGATAAAGTTAATGAGATGAATCTAGATCAAATCAAGCATATGGACAAAGTTTGTGGAGCTCAGTAGTTATTGGTAATTATTGAGTTGAGCACCTCAATTCAACTATATATTGGAGGAAGCTCAATGATAGTATGGTTGATTTTATTGGTGAGTTAAGAGAGTGTGAGCTTGGAGGATTGTGTTCAATTTGTGTGAGTTGTGTGATGCAAAATTTCTAAAGCAGTTTGCAGGTGTTGCAGCAGATAGTAGAGTATGTTTCAGAAAACATTTAATTTAGTGAGTGAGGAGAAGAAATAGTGTTTCATTGCAGTGTGTGGAGAGTTTGTATTGTAGTTTGTGGTGTGGTTTTGGTATTTATTGTGAATTTTTAAGATATGTTATTGTGGTGTTCATGTTGAGCAGTTCTCATTTCCAGTATGAAAATGTAGGAAACGAGAACCTCATGGAGGAGTGGAGTTGGAGGACTCTAAAAAAATCAATATAAGTGAGCAGTTTTCTCAATCCAATGGCAGTTGGATAGTTTGGAAGAAACTGGGCGAGCTCATTGGTCATGGTGGCTTCCAACATATAGGAGTCTGTAGAGTCATTTTTTATTTCAAGAGTAACGAGGCAAGGATCGTTGATAATGGTGGCCTTCAGTGGATGGTAGTTTGTAGATCTGCATGAGAAAGAGTCTTCATTTGATAGTAGCCAACTAAATCTCTATGTAAAGAATTTTCTTGACATAATAGAATATGGTAAACACCCTGGAAACTCCACTGTTTAAATCTTAATTGTAAACATTATGGCTAGTCCACTGTCAAGACATGGAGGAGAATATAGAAGAGATGGAGAGGTTAATAAAAGACTCCTTATATAGACTGATAAAAATGGAGTTAGAAAATAAAAGCCTTCAACAACAGAACTTTTTGGCTGCAATCAGGGTTTCAAACCCCAATACAGAAGGCTTCCCCTATAGATACTACAAAGGGAGAGGAAAGAGCAACAAGATCACATTCATCCTCCACTATATATAGAAGATGATCTCGAGGAACAGATACCAAATGAAAATTAAGTTCATGGGAACTTATATTCCTCTTTCTCTGATGAAGAATAAGAACTTAGAACATATGAAGAAGAGGAGGAGGAGATTGATGCAACATTGAATGATGACGAGATCGATGACTATTATAAATAGTTCATTGATTTCATGCAGGCTCAGCTGCACAAGAAATACAATTTTCATTCATCTAGAAAGAGATCGAGAGGGTAAGACCAAAATGAAGGTACTTCTTCCCAGAGCCTCCTAAGCTAACTAAATAGGGAAAGGGAATTTTAGAGATGATTATTCAAAATAAGAAGGGGTCCTCATACCAAAACTTCCTTAAGCCCAAAGTCCTCGAAGAAGAAAAGTTATCTCCCACCTTCAGGCCCATCTGTGAAAAAAAAAGGAGCCAAGTAGTGTATGTGGTTGCCCTAACAATGAAGATATTGGACATCATATTTTTCAAGAAAATGAAGTAGATGGAATTTTTTCTTGTCAATTCTATGACCCAGTAGCTAACTACATGACAACATTCCTTGGTCAGCAACAGATGTTGTTCATGGGGTATGTATCAAGTTTTTTGTTTGAATATTTTTCATGGTGCATACCTATTTTAATCACTGATTTTCAAGAACATATCCAAATTAGAAGGTTCATGGAGGAGATCCAAAGAACTGAGCCTCAAATATCTATTTGGGGGCAGTGGTGTATGTCTGTTTTAGTTGTTGACTCCCAAGAGAACAATGGCATAAGTTCCAGTACTCTGATGTAGGGTTGGTATCATTGGAAGGTGGACCTCACTTGGGTGAATTGATCCCTGTGCATAAGTAGGAGTTGTATATAAATAAGCTCACTAGCTGAGCATTTAATTTCCAATTATTTGAGTTATATTTATGCATTTTAGTTTTATGAGGAAAGGACTCCCTGGTTGTATAAGTGCATTATAATTTTTTAATCCATGCCCAATGGTGAAGGCTAATGGTCTGCAGATTCTCAGCACCTTGCTAGCAAGGCATTGTCCTCAGTTGGAGCCAATGTTGTCACCTTATGCAAAATGTGTTTTTAGCTATCAAAAGAGTGCAAAAGAGAAGATGGGTTTGCAGCATTCTTCCAAGCCATAGAAGCTCTCAAAGCTAAATTAGACCCTCTCCATTAGATAGTTCTCAGAATAAGATTTCCAACGGTAAGTGGAAGTCCAAAAATGGACTTTTGGATAAGAAGATATGACCTATTGAAGTTGGGGGTTTTGTCACCTTTAAAAGGAAAAAAGAAGAGCTAATCAGAGGTCCCGACATATCGGAAGTTCCACATATCGAAGGTCCCACAATATCGAAGATCGCAATAACAGAAGTCACGCAAATCGGATGTCTCACAATATCGGAGGTCAAGGTCAAATTGGTGATCGGTAGTCAGTGGATCCAAGCCATATTTCATATCATTGGTCGACATTTTCAAAGTGAGAGCATTAAGAAATTTGTGATCGACGAACGTTGATAGTGTCAAATCATCGGGATTATTCCTTTAGTGTTAAAGCGTCGGGGAAGACCAAAGATGAATTAATAAAGGATTTTAGCAAAAAACCAGAGCAGGTTTGGGCCTTTTCTCTATCCTCTAAAGGGATGTGTGGCAATGTAAGATTGGTTCTGATAAGGGACATGTGGTAAACATAGATTTCTTTCAATAAGGGACACATGGTGAATAGAGATTGGTTCTAATAAGGCACATGTGGTGAACAGAGATTAGTTCTGATATGCCACATGGCTTATAATGTCATCATGACGTGGTAGTATGGTGGACACGTGGAAGGAAGATTCGACATTTTTAGGGGTCATAAGAGGCCAAAAAAAGGTGACACGTGTCACTACTCATGAGGTGCCATGTGGCAGAGGATGACATCAGATCGTGAATTGGTGTTCACAGGTTGAGGCATCTTGTTGCATCAAAGAAAAACCTTCAATTGAGGGGCTCCAATACATGGGTTGTCTCGCGATCACGAGAAGAGCCAAAGAACCAAGGGTTGGGGCTGAACACAGAGGACTATAGGCGATCAGTAATCGACAAACTTAAATGTTGCACCACTATGAAGTTGCAATATGGGACTTATATGATATTACATTGTGGGAAATTAAAAGGAATATCAAGCTTCGATAACATAATAGAGGGAAGTCTAAAGTGATGGATGAGTTGGCAGTTGTGATTTGGAAACACCACCAAGGCCACCACAGTTGATCGCTCATGGATCCAGAGAGTAGGGAATTCAAGAGGTTAAAGAGGAAAGCAATAGGCGAACTGGTCGAATCATCGTGGCAGAGATGTGGCTTGATCAGAGGCGATTAAAGGGATGACTGGGAGATATTTTCCTCGTCATCATTCAATTTTCCTTATTTTTGTTTATTCTATATTTCTTGCATTTTAAAGAAAGGAATCAAATCCTGATTGTAATCATTTTGGCAGTAGAGCTATCGCACACTGATACAATTAGTCGATTAGATAACTGGAACTCTGGTTGAGATATTTTGTAACTAATTTTCAAAGCTCTCCCTCTCCTTATAAAAAGAGGGAAGCAACACTTAATAGAGGTTCCAGAATTCTACACCCGAGGGGTCCAAATTCTGTGATTCCACTTTTCGTTCTATTTCCTTGTTCATGAGGGACTTGAGTTATGTATTGCTAAATGGACTGGTGAATTGGGCTCATTTTGAGGATTAATGAAACTCTTTGGTGATTCCAATCAGAGCAATGCATAGTATGTTTTTCTCCTGTATATATCACTTCATGTATGTTATTTCTCCATCTGAGATAATGTAATGAAGTTGTTGGTTTCACTCTTATTCATGGTTGTATGTTTGCTTCTAAGTAGTGAGAAGTACTTGCGTAGTTACATATTTACTTGTGTTATTTGACAGCCTGCAATACTTGTAATGTGCATAGATGTACTAATTATTGTTTGGTGATAAATGTATCCATGATGCATATAGTTTGGGACCTTAATTAGCATTCATTGTTTATGTCATTCCACCTCTTTAGTCTTCCATACTTCTACCGGAACATTATAGTTTAGGATTATGTCTTGTTTCTAGCCCCATGCATCGAATTCCCTCCTCTCTTTCCTCCTCTTCTCTTTTACTACAACTCTAGTATTAAATTGCTTATTGTTGTGTGTCAACCACCAGAACCAAAGATTTCTCTTTGAGATTAGCCCAATTTACTCCTTGTGTGTTTAGATCCATGTATTTTCTTGAGTTTACCTTGATGAAGTACCATTGAACCAATCCCCTTGAATTATCCTTTCAAACTACGTGACAATTGGAGTGGAACAAAAAGCCATACTGATAATCCTTAAAAGCACTCCTCTCTTTAAGATGTCCTAGGGACTAGTCTACAATCAACCCAGAAGTTGCCCATAGGAAGCTTCCATGTCTCCTGAAGCATTATGCGACAAGTGATAGAAAAATCGACAACATATTCATTGTGTAACTCATCTCTCTTATATATCTTGGATTTGTGTTCCACACTCACATTGGCGTATAGTGGTATTTACTTATGGTTTCTTATGATATTTTAAGGATTTTGTTCATAAAAACCCCTTTTCACATCCCCCAAAAATCTCCTTAGTCCTACTCCTCCCTTTGATCATGCTTCCCTCATTATCCTCTATCATTTCAACCCTTCATATCACCCCCATCCCTTTATACTACCATTCCTCCTCACTCCCCTTTCCCTCATCTTTTCTACTTTGGCTCCACTCCTCCACCAAGCTTCCAAACTATTTAAACTCACAGCTACCCATAACTTGTCCCAAACCTTATTATCAATTGACCCAACCACTTATTCTACCACATATTTATAACTTACCCATAACCCTCTTATCCCCCTTTTTCCTCTAGCTCCACTCCAACCTATATTCCTTCTAATCACCACACCATTTCCTCCTCCCTAGTAGTGTTCACCATCTCCCTTGATCCTTTCCTCACTGTCAATAAATATACTCCTTTCTTATCATCACATCGACTGCCACTTCCACTTAAACATATTTTCCTTGTCGTATTTGCTTCCTCACCTCCACTACTCAACACATATCTCTCAATCCTTCCTCACCTTCACTCCTCCCCTAAAGCTCAATTCCTTCTTCCCTCCACATATTCCTACTTAATGTCCCTTCTTCACACTTCTTATTCCCTTCCTCTAGGCTTACTTTCTTTCCCCACCTTCCACTCCAAATACACCCCTTCAGTATCCTCTGCCTCCCCTTTCCCACACCATTTGCTTCCTTTCTCTTTTTCTCCTTGTCCAGTCACTCTAATACTCCTTTTACTCATGTTTCCCCCTTGTGCACCCCTAACTATCCTCCCTTTATCCATCACTCTACTCCTCCCTCTACTTTCATGCACCTCACCCCCCAACCATCCCTCACTCGTTAACTCCTCATTCACCATCTCGGCTCTCTCGTTCCATTCCTCACAATCTAGATAATCCATTTATGTATTATCACCATCTACCCCCTCTCTTTAACCCACCAAAATGTTTTCTCCCCCTCCACTGCTCATCCCCTTCTCTTGGCATCATTCCACTCCTTTCGCTCCTTCCTTATCCTCTTTCTCTCCTTCAACCTATCCCTCCCCTAATCTACATAGGCTACCCCACTTCTACTCATCCCTCCTACTTTTCTCCTCCTTCTCTTCTTTCCCTCTTTCATTTAAACCTCCATCTCTTTCTTGTCCCCCTTTAATTCCACTCCTCATTCCCCTATCCCACTACTTGTCATTTTATCTTCTAGCTTTTCTCTTCCCCTAAATTTGTTGAAAATGGCAACAAGAAATGCTAAAAATAGAAGTGCTAAAAATAACACTTCTATAAATAGCAATTCAGGTACCAGTGCTGGACTGAGCAACAAGGAATGAAAAATGGAAGTGTTAAAAATAGCATTGTTATTTTTAGCAGTTCGGGATAGATTCCTACTTTAGTCAATCCCCATACTAAAATAGTGAAGTAAAATTCAAATTTGATCTTAGCAGCTGTTTGTAAAACAATTAATTAATTCACGATGAGTTAATTAGTTGTAGAAAATCAAACGTGAAGTCTATGTGGGGACATGCAACAGTTATCCCATTGATTGAGGAATTTATCCATCAGTTAAAGAGATAAGGATGAGTTGTAATTAGTTGACTCAGTTAACTGAGTCAAGTCCAGTTAGATTAATTCAAACAGTTTGTTGAATTAATGTAAGTTCAGTTAGTTAATGTTTGCATGCATGTAACTATTGCACTTTAGATAACTGAGTATTCTCTCATAAATAACTCATGCATGTCAGTTCAGTTAGAGACCCAGTTGAGATTAGTGGAGGGATAGTGTACTATTAGTTGGATGATTTTTTCCTATAAAGGAAGCCCATCCATACAAAAGTATTCATCTCTTTTAGGTTTGTGCAGTTATTTCTGAGCCAAGTGAGAAGTGTGAGGTGGGAATTCACACAAGTGGAAGCACTAGACCTTGGGAAAAACTGCGCAAGGAAATAGGAGGCTTGGAGGGTAAAGGAGAAGGTTTGTGAGAGGCCTTTTACTATCTATGAGCAGCAGAGGGATTATACTGAGAGTTGGTTGGCTTCCAAGCTAAGGCTTTGTGTAATTCTGTGACTATTTTCCACTTGTATGATAATACAGAGTTGGGGTTTTAGGCTGAGGCTTTCCCCATGATATTTCTTCTGTGTTATGTGTG